>CM038218.1:103469252-103719252 GCA_021442155.1 Cymbidium sinense
TATACCACTTTCCTTAAATACAAACATATGTATAAAAGAAATGAAATAGAAAAGGTGAAAGCAAAAGTTGTATTAATGGATTAATTTTGTTTATGCAATTTATGCATGTAAGTATAGGTAACCCTTCTTAAGTGGTAGCATAAAGATGAATAGGATATAGAATTAGGTAAGTGTTAGGTCCTTTTTAAATGAACAATATATCTCACCAAATTCCTATTCAAAACTATACCAACATAAGAAAGAAAGGAAGCCTATACTAAGCATACTTCAACATGCAAACACATAATTAAAGTATAAGTAGCACACATTCAGATTTTGTATTTGATTTATAGATTTTGAAAATAATTTGGATTTATTAGTGATAATAGGTATACATATTTCTACTTTAACCTACACATGCAATATTTGACATAAAGTAAACAATTTCATTTAAAATTGGAATTTGAAAAAAAATGAATGCTTAAAATCACATGAAATACAAGTTTAACATGTTGGGGAAAGATTCAAAGAAATGAAAGCATGTAAACAAGTTCACTTCACTTAAATCCTAAAGACATTCTTATGGAATAAGAAAGTTTAAAATAAATCAAAGTGAATTCAAAGTGATTTTTATTTAGTTTGGAGTTTGATTTAATTTTGTAAAGGTGAGATGAGTTTGCTGTTCCTAACCCATTCCCACATGTGTTTGATATTTTTATTTTATTTTTAGATAATTAGATCCATTTTTATGCATTAATTAGTTTAAGGTATGAATTAATTAACTTAATTAACCCTTACCTACACCACCTTAGAATAATTAACCAAATAATTATGAGCCAATGAGATGACATAAAAATTATAACAAATTTAAATTTGCAATATACCAAATAAGAAAGAGGCATAATTCAATTTGGCTCACAATTAAAGGTTAATTAATAGCTTAAGTAATTTCAAAATGCCATTTCATACTTATGAACTGAGTTTTGATTTCCTTAATTGAACTTAGGTTATTAAACACCTAAGCATCTACCCAAAGTAGATTAATTAAGTTCTGAAATTTTTTTAAATAATTTTTAGAAATTAATTTAGGGATAATGAGTTAATTAATTAAGGAGATTAAGGAGAGAAAAAGGGGGTTTGGGGAATAGCTTAGGAGAAATGCCCCAAAAATATTTTATAAACCTCCTACTTACTGGACCTGACCTTAATCAACCCTAATCATGGATTAATATCACTAATTGCACCTTAATTATTTTTAATTACATAACGAGGGTAATTAAAAAATCCATATGCAATCCTTTTAATCAAGCCTTCAATAAATCCCAAGAAAATTAGGAGAGGTAGAAGTCATCCCCTAAAACATACCCAAGAAATTTGGGATTAATCAGAGGCTTAATTAAAAAATAACTAGCAAAATAAAGTTTCCAACAAAACCCAAATTCAGAGAAAAATATATTCAAAACCCATTAAAATAAATTTAAAATATTCTAGGTTGAACTATCTTTTTTATAGGATTTTATTTCATAATTTTTTGAATTTTCTAGAGGGAGTTGTGAATTTTAAAAGATCCTTGAATTAATAGAAATTAATTAAGGCATTTTAATTAACCCTAACTAATCCTTTGGCTCATGATGTGAAGCGTGGCGGTGGCGGTCATCATGCTTTACACACATCGCGCCTTGAGGGATTTACTTAAATGTGAAATCCCCAAAGGCGGTTGGCAGCGCACACGGTTTGATCTCTGCCATCCCATCAAAGATCGGATGGCCAGAGATCTCCCTGTGGGTTTTAAAATGGATAACGGATATGTAAACATGGGGAATTATCTCGCCTGTCCATCCAAAATGCACGGATCGAAGGCTAAGATCTCCCAAGTTCTTTCCCTTAATCAATAGAGACCATCCATGTTCAAGATCCAAGCTCGATCTAGTTTGGATTCAAACCAAATTCATCCCACACCATCTAAAGCTAAAGTGCGGCAAATCAAACGGCAAAAAAATCCATGGGATTAAAATTTCTTTCACAAAGCTCCACACCACATTGAGTTTAATGGTCAAAATCCCATACCTTGTCGGAGGTGATCACCGGTGCTCGATTCCCTTAGAGAAACTTCGTCTAGTTGAGATGAAGCTGTGTTGAGAGTATGAGCACTTGAGGTTGAGTGGATTGGTATATGGACCACCTCCTCCTTAGCTACCTTGCGGCCTTGATCCAATTCAGCTCTTCCTTACTGTGGGAACTCCAAAGGAAGCTTGGGTTCACACGACTTAGCTCTTGATGAAGTATGCAAGAGCAATTGGATGGAAATTGTGTGATGAGAAAGTTCAAGAATGGATTGTGCTCCCTATTTTCATTGTTTGAAAATTGAGAGATGGGGAAATGGCAAGACCTCTAGGAGGCTAGGGATCACTCTCTGATGGCTCCTAAGTCTCTCTAATACTCAATCGAATTGAGGAATGATGTATTTGAGTTTGTTTAGGGGGAGTATATCTCCCCCTTGAAGGATCGGACGGCCATCCATCCTCTTGCCATTTTGATCCGATTGATCATAGGCAGTGGGTTGTTTGATCAGTTAAGAGTGTGCACATGGTCGGTTTGAGCCAAGGAGTGGATTGCCAACCTCCCATGTGCTTGAATTTGAGTGGGAGAGGGATTTTGAATTTTGCATTTTGACCCATGGGGTTGGGTTTTGTCTAGGGGCCAATTGGGCTGACCCAAACTCATTGGGTTGGGTGCACCACTCTTCACTAGGTCCCTTTGAGCTTTTAGGAAAGCCTCAAGTGAATGTGAAGAGGGTATGACCAAATTACCCATGCATTAATCCAAAATTTGTTCTATGGCCTAGGGATATAATTGTCATTTTATTGATTTTTCACTTTGGATATGTTGGGTATTTGGAGAAACTAGGTTTGGCCAAGTTTCATTGGGTTTGGAATTCATTTTATATGGTTTGGCTCATATTGACCTATTTAGGTCAAAATGGGTCAAAATGGGTCAACTTGGGTCAAACCAAGGGCTGGGTCAAGTTCATATGACCATTTGAAATGTTTTGGTGGCTTTGGTTTGATTTAATTTGGTATAGTTTTAAATATGGTTCATATGACATCATTTAGGTCAACTGGTTCAAGCTAACATGTTCTACCCATTTGACCTATTTGGGCTAAGTCATGGGGAGGTTTAGGTTAGGTTAGTCATATGGAGTAGATTGGTATCTTTGTTTCCAATCAATTTTGGTTAAGTTCAAATTTGGCTCAACATGACCCCTTTAGGTCATGTTGGGTCTAAGGTTAATTGGGCTAGGTTAGGTCTAGTTGGCCAATTGAGGCTTTGGTCAATTTTCACAATGATTTGGAATGAACTTGGCCCATTGGTTTCAATCAATTTGGCTTAGATCAAGTTTTGACACATTTTGACTTTTTAGGTCAAAATGGGTCAACTTGGGTCAAGTGGCCAATTGGGCTAGGTTAAGCTCAAATGTTGGCTTGGTCAAGTTCAAACATAAGTCATGAGTGAACTTAGATCAATGGTTTCAATCAATTTTGCTTATGTAGGAATTTGGCTATGTTAGGTTTTATTTTAGGTTAAGTGTTGACTTGGTCAACCCTTAGGTTTGACTTACTTTGACCCAATTTGATTGATTGATCATCCCATGATGAGAGGGATATATGGGTTTGGTTCAATCCAATTTGGTTAGAATTAAAATTTGGCTCATAAGGGTACTTTAGATCACTTTGGGTCAAGTGAGCCTAAGTGGGTTAAATGTCTTAGTTAAAGCTTGATTTGAAGTTGGTTGATCTTGTATATAGACTCATGATTGAAATATAAATCCATTTACAAGTGGTTTGAAGTCAAATGGATTTTGATCCATTTGACAATTTCATATTCAAAGGAAGAATATGAAGAGGTTTTGGGATTTGAATTTTGAACTAGGTTTTGATTGTTTGATTGAAGTTTGGATTTATATATGAGTTCATGATTGTAGGGTTGGAGAATCATTAGAGAAAATCAAGAGTTTGGCTTGATTTGAAAATTTGACTAAGTTCAAGATTTTGACTTGAAAGACTTAGGTTGGATTTTGAGTTGGTTTGAGTTTGATTTTTGGAATTGATTTTGATTGTTTGAATTTATATTTCATTTATATATGTGAATATAAATTTATCATGAGAAAATTTCAAGGATTTGAAGTGGTTTAATCATGATTTGGGCTAAGTCCATTAAGAAGGATTTAAAGGACTTAGGAAAATTTTAGGGTTTGAAGTTTGAATTTTTGAATTTGGTATGATTGGTTTATATTTATATTTCATTTATATATGTGAATATAAATGAGAATATAAATGAATTATGAAACATTCCATGAATTTGAAATGGTTTGATCAAGATTTTGGATAAGTCTTTTAATGGAAAATTAGGAGGCTTAAGAAGATTTTATATTGGGAATTTAATTTGAGGGTTTTGATTTGATTCATTTATATTCATATTTCATTTATATATGTGAATATAAATGAGAATATAAATGATCTTTGAGAAAATCTTAAGGATTTGAAATGATTTGATCATGATTTTGGCTAAGTCCATCAATGGAAAATTAAGGACTTATGAAAAATTTAAATTGGGAACTTAATTCTTGGATTTGGTTTGATTGATTTATATTTATATTTTATTTATATATGCAAATATAAATGAGAATATAAATGAGTTTTGAGAAAATCCATTGAGTTTGAATTGATTTGATGATGATTTAGGCTAAGTCCATTAATGAAAAATTAAAGGGACTTAAGGAAAATTTAATGAATTGATTTGTAATTTTTAGTTTGATTTGATGGGTTTGGATTTATACTTCATTTATATATGTGAATATAAATGAGAATATAAATGGATTATGAGAAGATCTCAAAAAGTTGAATTGGTTTTGATCATGATTTTGTCTGAGTTCTTAAGAAAGGATTAAGGATGCAGGAAATTTGAACTTAGGAATTTTTGATGAATTTTGATCATGGGTTTCAATCATGGATTTTAATCATTGATTTTGATCATGGAATTGATTTGAGTTTGGAGGAAATCAAATAGGTTTGATTTGAAGTTTTACTTGGAAGAAAGAAAGCGAGGAATGGTTTAAGCTAAGGGTAGGTAATTTTTGTAACACCCCTAAGGCATGACCTATTCCCATGGCTAACTCTTCTAAGTCTGTAGGTCTAGGCTGAGTGTCCACCTAATCACTAGATGTGTCTTAAGACAAAGGAACTCTAAAATTCTAAGAGGAGTCATATGTCTAAGATGGAGGGGTTGAGAGCTCATTCTAAAAATGAGTTCAACAGAGATCAAATTGAGTTCCAGACTTTAAGCGTCCGTAAGCTTTGCCTACTTGGCGTAAGATAAATCGAAGGCCAGCGTACGACCTCCTGCTCTTGGTAACTGTTGGCTAGTACTGCACCACTAGAGGAGGTGATGAGAAAATCCTCCTAACATCCTCTATGTATAACCCAAAGAGAGGATGGAACTGGTTTGCTATAACCAGTGGTGATGTAACAACTAGAAACTGATCAACATCTGAATGGGCTACTGCCTCCATCTCCCTTACAATCCTGGTGTGGTCGCTTGATCATGCTCTTTTCCTATGTTGTGTCGGGTAGGATGGGAGGAGTGAGAGCTACCCATACTCAAGGTAGGGGAGGCAAACCACGAGACCAAGGGAGCCTTACCCTTGGAGGGTACATATGAGAGTCCCAGCCGGGCGGGGTAGTATGAGAAACCATGAGCATCAGCCCTCACGAGATGAAATCATGAGACGTACTAGAACTGGGGCTAGCACTGTTGGTATGTTAAATTAATCCTGTAGGACTTTCACCACTTTCCTCTTGAGTGAGGAGACATGGTCGAGGGTAAATCAATCACGATAACTTCTTCTGGTCACCATGGTCCTACTGGTTGTAGTGAGGGGAGTGCCCTCACAAGTAATCCTAGCTCCTTTGAATCCCCTACCAAAGTGGATCAGATGTGTATGGTCTAGTTTGGGGAAGTTGGCTTGGTCCAAAGCCAAATCCATACCATGGGGGAAAGTGAAAATGAACTTTTTTGAACCAACCATCTCAGAACAACTATAAAAGACTGAAAATAGAACTGCCACTGCACTACAACTGACTGCAAGAATTTGCAAAAGGAAATGAGTTTGTATCAGATTCCATCTTTATAGAATTTTGAATTTGAATTGAAATTTTGAACCCACATCCAACAACTTGGAAGTGTTAAGTGGGGTTCAAATGGATTTGAGAATTTGATTGAAAGAGGAATTTTGAATATGAATCCAGCTTCAACAATTCTAGGTATGTTGAAAGATGGATTCAAGTATTTTGAGAAGGATGCTTCCATAAGTTCATGTTTGTTTGAATTTGAGTTTTTTGATTTGAGGACCCTTTACTTTAACAAATTTGGTATGTTAAAGTAAGGGTCAATTGATTTTGGAATTTCACTTACTTACAAATTTAGGTATGCTAAGTGAAATGTTTGAAAATAGTTGTTTCTTTTTGTGAATTATTGTTTGTTTTTGAAATTTAGAATTCCCACTTAGCAAATTTAGGTATTCTAAGTGAAGAATCCAAGTGTATTTTGTTTTATTTTTGAAGGATTCTTAGCAAATTTAGGTATGCTAAGAAAATCTTAAGTATTTCATTTATTTTTGGATGTTTGATTTTTTTGAAAAAGTAGGATCCTTAGCAAATTCAGGTATCCTAAGGAAATCCTAATGTGTTTCATTTTGTTTTGGTTTAATTGAAAGTGGAGACTTAACTTTACCATATTTGTTATGCTAAGGATGAAGTGTCACTTAGTTTTGTGAAATGGAAATTTTACTTAGCAAATTTGGGTATGCTAAATGAAACTCCAAAAGATGTGTTCAAATTTTTTGATTTAGTTTGGTTTTGAAAATAGAAACTTTTCCTTAGCAAATTTGGTATGCTAAGGAATGAAGTTCCAAAAGGTGTTTGAAGATTTTTGGTTTTGACTTTGGAGACTTCACTTAGCAAATTTAAGTATGCTAAATGAAGTTCCAAAATGTGTTGAAAATTTTGGATTTTGGATTTGGAAACTTTACTTAGCAAATTTGAGTATGCTAAATGAAGTTCCAAATGTATTTGAAAATTTTTTATTTTGGATTTGGAGACTTCACTTAGCAAATTTAAGTATGTTAAATGAAGTTCCAAAATGTGTTTTGAAATTTTTTGAAAATATGATTGCTAAGTTTCTATTTTTGAGAAAAGGACTTCCATTCAACAAATTTAAGTATGTAGGAATGGGAATCAATCTTATTTTCGAAATGTAAACATTTTGTTTTGTGTGTGATTATTGCTTTTTTTTGAAAGAGAGGAATTCCAACTTAATCATATGTGAGATATGTTTAAGTGTAATTTCCAAATGATATTATTTTTAGTTAGGAATGAAATCTACATTTAATATATTTGAGCATATTAAATGAGGATGTTCATATGTGCTTTTGCAAAATTTAATTTTACTAGGACATGAAACTTTCATTCAATATGTATGAGTGTATTGAATGGAAAGATTCATTTGTGCATTTTTTTGAAAATTTTAATTTTTGATTTGATTTTGACTTTTTGGAAAGATGATTGTTCATTTTATTTTGAAAGATGAAATCTTCATCAAAGTGAATTGAAAGAAGATGTCCATTTGTGCTTTTGGAAAAGATTTTGTTAGTTTTATTTGAAAATGAAATTTCATTCAATAGGTGTGAGTGTATTGAATGGAAAGGTTAATATGTGCTTTTTGAAAACTTTATATTTTATTTGGAAAGATGACTGTTCATTTATTTTGTGAAAATGAAATCTTTATCAAAGTGAATTGAAAAAAGATGTTCATTTGTGCTTTTAGAAAAGATTGTTAGTTTACTTTTGAAAGTTCCTATATGTAACAATTATGAGAATTTTTAAATGAGGGTGATAAAATTTTTATGGAAAATATTTTATTAAGTGCATTTTTGAAAGAGTGCTTTTTGAAAGGCAAAGATCTTATGAAAAATTTATTTTATCTTTATTATTTTAGAATGAACCTTTCTTTATAATAAAAATGATAAGGAGGAAGTCTTTAAAAGTTTTCTTTTTATTTAGAACTTTTTATTTTTACCCATTGGAGAACCCAACAGGGGTTTTAAGATCAACACGGAGTGAGGTCCTAAAACCTAAAGACGTTGGCTAACTCAGCTTAAAAATGAAATAAGCTAAGTGCCAATAGAAAGAAAGATAGTCTTGGATTCATACCAAAGTACAAACCCACTATCGATACTTGAAGACAATGATCATTTACCAAAGATGGAGAGGAACCATCCTTGCGGTAAAAAAATCTATGGTGAAATATTCCCACCTTCATCTATCCTTTTGGAGAGGATAAATGAAAACAGAAATATACGCCTTTTATTTTTACTAGGGTGATCATGTATGATATTGAGGAGAGATGTACTATCTCGAAAGATAGAAGTCACCACCCTACAATGGACTTAATCACCTCAATAAGGACTTCTAAGGATAATGGGTCTGCATATGTACCAGAGATGCTTCCCCTACTTTACATGGAAACATAAAGTAGGGTTTATTTTAAATCAAGTTTGTTAAGTTTTCTACAGGGGGGAGCCCCCATAGTTAATTACATCTTAAGGAATGAGATTCCTCAAGAATACTCTTGATTAAGGTAAATGATCATGACATCTAAAGATTTCAATAGGTAGGACTATCAAACGATTAGTTTATTTTTAGCAAAACAAATGTGAATGATCAAGAGGAGGGAGTTCTTATCGAATCCAAATGGAGGTGAGTAGGGGATGTTTAGGATACTAGGAAGCCTAATAAACATCCCAAACTATCTTATAGTTGGGCTTTACATTTTTGAAATTGAGGGAAATTATTTATTAGAGTTGAATTTTTATTAGAAGTTTAGGGCTTATAATTTCATGACGCAAGGTCATGAAAATGCCTAAGAAGTGAGAATTTATGATTATGGCCCATAGAAGGGAGAAGCAACCTCAGAACCTAAATCTAGGGAGCTTTGGTGAGGTCCAAAAGCACGACCTAAATCTAAGGCAAAAAATGGGTATTTGGTTTGCCTCCATAAGAGGAAAAATCACCCAGACTTACAACTACTGGGGGGTGGTAACTCCTCAAATTTAAATTCATGTAGGCAAGTCATATGCTTTATACAAGATAGCTAGGCTATTATTTATTTATAAAGAGACTAAGTCCTTAAACTCACTCCCCAAAGAGACTAGATCATGTAAGGCATGCTTCAAATGACATAAATCTAATGCAAATCATATTACATGTTATTTTCATTTTGGACAATCATTTGACTCAAGCTTATAATTCATGTGCCTAATGCATGAGAAGTAAAATTATTGGCCAAAATCAGTGAAGGGAGAAGGTGTGTTTCCACCATTGCTCTCAA
Organism: Cymbidium sinense; assembly: GCA_021442155.1. Lineage (NCBI taxonomy): Eukaryota > Viridiplantae > Streptophyta > Magnoliopsida > Asparagales > Orchidaceae > Cymbidium > Cymbidium sinense. The sequence continues at coordinate 103,478,676 of CM038218.1, forward strand.
AGGTCAAGCCAAGTTTCTCTGGCAAAGGTGGAAGCCCTCAAATCAAGGGTGAAACAATATGCTATTGTGCATGATGTTGTAAAAGAAATAGTCATCCAGGGGTAACTAATTATTTTATCTTGATTTTTAGCTTAGGCTTTAAGTGAGGTTAAGAGTTACTTATTTTAAATTTTGAGTTGATTAATTTGGTAGAAGATTTATTTTTCCCTAAAAGCCTAATCGTCATCCAAGCCATACATCAAAGCAAGAAAGAAATTAGGAAAATATGTTATTTCTAATGCACAAGCTAAACAAAATATCAAACATTTTATAAAGCTAACGTAAAAGAATAAAAGGCCAAGTGTGGTCGGACACCACTGCACAAACCTAAAAATAAATTGGGTAGCCGAGCTCTACCCTTATACAACCCGGATTATAAATGAATTAAGTACAATTAAGCAAGAAATTCATTATTATGGGGCTCTTCAAGCTTCATTTCTTCATTCTTCTTCTCTTCTTTCTTCTTCTTCTTTTTCTCTCTTCTTTGGTTCCTTCTTTTGAATGGTTGGAAGGTGGATGCTTCAAAGGCTTCACATGGTACATAAGGCATGGCCTTATAACCAATGCTCATCCTAATCCCCATAACAATCATTCCAAAATTCTAATTACAAAATTACATGAAAAGGGAAAAAAGTAAATCTAACTAAAACCTACAAAATAGAGATTAGCTAAACAAACCACACATTTCTAGGAATGAATATAAATAAATTGAACTTAGCACCTCACACATGGGTAACCAAGTCCACCTGGCCTATTCTTGATTATGCTTAAGGGTATAAGCTACACACAAAAAATAATTATATTTTATATATTATAAGCACAATCCTTTGAGAAGATAATGATTAGTCTAAATCATCCTATCATTCATTTATGCACATACCCCTAACATCTAGACTAAAATATTACATCACAAAATAAAATAAATATCAAATCATGCATCGCCCTAACATAGGATTAGAAGTGGTGACTTAGCCTAATGTGTGTGCCATGTAAGGTTTATGTGATATGCTTCACTAGGCTTTAATGTTAGGATTTTCCAAGTATGAAAAGGTTCTACTTAGAAGGGTGGTCTCATTTAAGTTGTTTTGTTGATATAGGTTAATTTTATGTGGTGATTTGATTTGGTTTGAATGAACCTACTTAATTATTAAAGGTTGTAAAGAGAGAAAAAAAAAGAGAACTTCTCTTTCATCCCTACCTTAAGTGATTTCTAAAGTAGATTCATTAATGATTTTTGTTTATTGAATATTTTATTATGTATTTTAATTAATCCTAAGTTTATATTTTCTTTAAACAAACTTATTCAAAAAGAAAGACATTTTAAGACTAAGTAAAGTGAATTACTGTCACAAAACACACAACATTTTATCTCTTTCCCACATATGTATCATGACATGAATGAATCCTAAGCATATCTATACATGCAATACAAGTATTTAGCACATCTTAATAATGAATGCTAAGAGAGGTTGCTTAAGAAAACTTGGATGTTTTATGTATGCATAATTTTGTTAAGTAGAAGAGAGTGATTCTTTTATCCATTTTTCATATGGACATTAACAAGTATAAAAGACATAAGTGAGTATGACTCATTGTTAACAGGGGTGTAAGGTACAAGACTACCAAAAAAGCCTTACAATCTTGGGATTGTCCAGACTAATATACCACTTTTCTTAAATACATCTGCATGTATAAGATGAAATGCATGGAAATAGAATGCTAAGTGAGTTACTTAAGAAAATTTGAATGCTTTATGATGCATGATTTTCATTAAGTAGAAAAAAAGTTTTCTTATCCACTTTTTATATGCACACATGTATGTATAAAAGGCACAAGTCGACTGACGCCATTGTTAACTAGTGCAGACAAGACCTACTTTGATACAAAACTCACACCCTAGGGTTGTCCAGGTGATACTTTCCTTAAATACAAGCATGTACAAAAGAAATGAATGGAAAAGAAAGATGCAAAATTTGTACTTATGTTTGGACTTGGTTTTAATTTATATGTGTAAGTGTAAGGATCTTTCTTATGTCATAACATGGAAGAGAACAAGAATAGATTTAAGCAAGTCTTATGTTCTTTTAAAAGAACTATACACTTTGCAAATCTTATTCAAATCAATATTAAGAAGAAAGAAAGGAAGCAAACATAAGACACATTTTATATTCACATGCAAGCTTATAAATAAACTATAAGTAGCATACTTTAGTTTTAAGTATTTTATTTATAGATTTTGAAAATAGTTTTGAATTTAATAGTGATAATAGCAACTCATATTTTTACTTTAGCCAAAATATGCAATTTGACATAAAGAAAATATTTCAATTTGAATTTGATTTTAGAAAAGCATGAATGCATGATTTTCATATGACATACATTTAGCATGCTAATAAAGAAATAAAGTGATGTAAGCATTTAATTTCATTCACTCTAATTAATTCTTAAAGACAATCTTATGAAGTAAGATCATTTAAAGAGAATCAAAAGTTGTTTAAAGAGACTTTCATTTTTTGCTCTGAGTTTGATTTGAATTAGAAAAATGTGAGAAGGTTTGCTGGTCCTTACCCATTCCCAAATGTGTGTATGGTTTTAGTTTAATTTTTAGGTGATTAGATTAATTTTATGCTTTTGTTAGGTTAAGGTGTAGATTAAGTTCATTAATTACCCCTTACCTATACCGCTTTAATATATTTAATCAAATAATTATGAGCCGATGTATGACATAAAATCACAAGGAATTTAAATCAGAAATGCGTCCTAGGAAAGAAAGGTACCTAATGCAATTGGCTCACAATTAATTATTAATTAAGCTAAAGGGTTAAATTTAAGTACTTTCATAACCTTTCCCACACATATGGGTTAGGTATGATTTCCTTAAGTTTACTTAGGTTATTGAACACCTAAGTATCTACCCAAGAAGGATAGATTAAGTTTCTGGATTAATTTTGGTTTTGAGAATTTGATTTGATTAATTAAGTAGATCATTAGTGGATTAACCCTTAATTAGATTTGGATTTAAGGAAGGAAGGGGGTTTAGGGAATAACTTAAGGAAAATATCCTAAAATCATTCCATAAACCTCCTAATCACTTAGACAAAGTTTAATTATCTTAATCAAGGAATTATACCACTGTTCACATGATTAATTAACCTTAATTACATTAAGAGAGTGATTATGGGTTCATTAATTAATTTCCCTGATTAACTCATTAATCAATTCCATGAAAATTAGGGGAGGTAGAATTCATTCCACTAAACATGCCTGAAGTTTGGAATAAATTAATGAAGTCATTTTAAAGTAATTAAGGTTATTAAATTTTTAAATAAATCCTAATTAAAGAAAATCTATTGTATAATTCAATTAGAAATAATTTTATTAGATTCTCCTTTGAATTATCTTTAAAATGAACCCCATTCATATTTCTTTTAATTTTTCTACATTTAGTTATGTATTTTTGAAGTTTCAATTGATTTAAGTGATTTTTAAGAATTCTACTAATTTATTTTATTAAAATAAACCACTTGACACTCAAAATTCAATATGTTCTAATCCTAAGGTCATCTGGAGTTGAATTTTTTATGGTAGGTGTATTTTAACACCAATTTTAATCTTTGAAAATTTTAACTTAATCTGACATGTATTTTTGATTTAATTAAAGAAATTTAATTTTTACTAAAACTCAAATTATGCACAAAATACTCAATGGAATTTAGGGATTTTGGGTTTATTGGATTCCCATCGGAAAGATGAATCTAACAAGCCTTATTTGAAATTTTTGGTTAAGTATTTTATTTCCTATGAATTTTTGAAGTTTCAAGTAATTTAAATTAATTTTTTAAATCGGAAAATCACGCGACGGCGACGGCACGCGGCATGCGTGGGCATTGACGTCGTGTCGTAACACAGCGCACGACCGCAGCATACAATTGATGCGTGGTGCTATGTCGGTTGTCGGCGAAATGATTGGCGAAAAGCAACGCGGTTCACTCGAATCGTCGATCCGCCGTCGGATGGTCCAATCGGTCGCGGCAATGATGCGGCCGAGATCACACGAACCACATGATTGGACGATCCAGATCACATCAGGTGATCCAAAAGCCCAGATTGCATGATCCACACGCGATCCGAGCCGTCCGATCCCATGAATCGTGACATCAGACGGTGGCTGTACCCCCACCGGTGATGAATAGTAAAAATAGATTTTTTTTAAAAAAAATGGAAAAATAGGATTTTCTAAGTGAAAACTTGTCCAAATGGACTCATTTTTTTATTGATTCACACCGAAAAATTCTATTTTCTAATTGGGATAATTTAAAGTAAAAATGCGGGATTATCTAGGGTAGATTCCTAAAAATTGCGTAAAAACCAACACAAAATGAGGAATCCTAAGGACGGCTATGGTATTTGAAGTTTACTTCACCGGGGATGATTTCTGGTGGTGGTGGTGACTCAAGCGCACTGTCGAGTGAGGGAAGAAGCCTTTGAGCATCCTCGCCTTCACGCGTCATAATGAAGTTTTCCTGGTGATTATCATTTCTCAGAAATCCCCTTAGTTTTGGAGTATTTCTCTCCAAAATGAAGTGGATGATTGCTAATGGCTTTTTAGCTCTAAGATGAGGAGAATGAGAGGAATGAGGGTTTCTTCCACTAAAAGAATGAAAAGTGAAGTGAAATGAACCTTTTCCACTTTTTGTTTAAAATTTTGGCTCCAAACTCTTGCACTTGGCTTGGGGTGGTTGGGATAGCAGAGAATCATCCAAGGTGGCTCCCTATGGTTGGCTAAGGCATGAAAAGTGGCTGCCATAAAGGACAAGTGGGTGTCCTTGCCAAGAGGAGGTGAGTGTCCTTCATGCTAAGTGTTCCAATGGGAGAGGTAGGTGATTTCACCTCCCCTTGAGTCATGGCTGCCCCAAAAACTCCTTGGGTCAGAAAATTAGTGTCCTTGGTGCCTATGTGGACCAATGGATGAGTGCCAAGTAGCCAAGGAAGAGAAATGACTGCTTGGGGAAGTGCCTTTTCTCATGGGATGCCCTTGACCCAAGGGCAAAGTGGTCATTTGACTTTGGATTTGATTTGGGCATATTTGAAATGAGTCAAAAGTAAGTTGGACCAAATTTCATGTCATTTGAAGTTCATTTGGTTTAATTTGGGTTAAACACATTTGGGTCAAATTAGATCAAAATGGGTTAGGTTGACCAATTAGTCGAATTGGGTCAAACCAAGAGTTGGGACAAGTTCAAATGACTATTTGAAGCATATTGGTTCAATTGGTTTCAATTAATTTGATTTAAATTAGATTTAATTTGGGTTTTGGCCAAATTGATCATTTAGGTCAATTTGGGCTAAGTTGACCAATTTGACCCAATTGACCAAATTGGCTTGAATTATGGCTTTGTTTGGGTTTGGTTGATCATTTGAAATGGATTGGTGTCTTTGTTTCCAATCAATTAGTTTATATTTTATTTTGGCTTAATTTGACCGTTTAGGCCAAGTTGGGTTCATGGTCAATTGGGCTAGGTTGGGTATAGTTGGCCAATTGGTCAAATTAGGTTTAATTGAGGCTTTGGTCAAGTTCAATAATCAATTTGGAGTGAACTTGAGCCATTGGTTGCAATCAATTTGGTTTAGGTTGTAATTTGGCTAGTTTGGGTTCATGTGGGTTAAAGGGTTGACTTGGTCAATGGGCTAGGTTGACTTGGTTTGACCCAATTCATGATAATTGATTAACCTATGATGATCAGCAAATATGACATGAAGTTTAGATTAGATTAATTCACTTTGATTTGGATTGAATTGAATTTTGGTTAATGTAGGTCAAATTGGCCACTTTGGGTCAAGTAAGCCAATTGGGTTTAGTTGGTTTGATCAAGGCTTGATTCAAGTTTGGTTGAACTCACATATAGACTTCTGATTGAAATATAAATCCATTTTCAAGAGATTTGGAGTCAAATGGGTTTTGATTCATTTGATAATTTCAAGTCAAAGGTTGAACATGAGTTTGACTTGAGTTTGATTTTTAAATTTAGTTTGGTTTGATGATTGAAGTTTATGTTTATATTTGGATTCATGATTACAAGATTGATTGAACCATGAAGAAAAATTAGCATTTCGGCTTGATTTGAGTTTGATTTGGCTAAGTCCAAGATTTTGTCTTGAAGGATTAGGTTGGATTTTTGATTGAATTTGGATTTGATTTTTTAATTGATTCTTGGATATTTGAATTTATAATTCATTTATATTTGTGAATATAAATGAGAAAATAAATGGGTTATGAGAAAATTTCTTGAATTTGAATTGATTTGGATTTGAGCTAAGTCCATAATATCGAATCAAAGGGCTTAGGAAAGATTTTGAATTTGGAATTTCAATCATGAACTTCAATCATTTGAAGTTGAACATGGATTTCAATCATTTAGAATTGATTTGAGTTTAGGGAAAATCAATTAGGCTAGAATTGATTGTTGATTTGATTTGGAGTTTTACTTGAAGGAAGGAAGTGAGGAATGTGGTTCCAGTGATAAAGTAGGTAAATTTTCCTAACACCCTTAAGGCATGACCTATTCCAATAGCTAACTCTTCTAAGTCTATAGGACTAGGTTAAGTGTCCACCTAATCACTAGATGTGTTTGAAGACTAAGAAATTCTTAAAGTCTAAGAAGTCCTATGTCTAAGATGGAGGGGTTGAGAGCTCATTCCAAAAATGAGGTTAATATGACCTTATTAGAGTAATGAGTTTATGGTCTTTTCTTTTAAGCTTGTTGCATATAAACAATCTCCTTCATTTAATCCTCTCACTTGAGAAATGCACAACTCATGTTGTGTCTCAATCGGGGCATGATCAATCCCAAGGGGATTTGATTGAACCTCTTCCATATAGGTAAGAAGTCAAGTAACACTTTGATTAATGCCTAGGATAGGTCAAAAAGTTTCATGGCCTCTTCCATATAGGTAAGAAGTTAAGTCACACTTCAGCTAATACTTAGGATAGATCAAAAAGTTCTTGGTGGACATTCCATGATCTCTTCCATATCGGTAAGATGTCAAATAATATTTTGACTAATACCTAGGATAGGCCAAAAAGTTCTTGGTGGACTTCCCACGACCTCTTCCGTTAGCATGTCGAATAATATTACCAATCACTCGATAGGTCAAAATAAAATAAGAAAATCACCCAAAATTTTTAGTTTCTGATGTCATTGATAGTTAACATAATGATATAAGAAAGAATCAAAATTTTGGATACAAAATAATAATAAATAATAATATATAGATAAAAGGAAAAGAAATCATCCTCAAGTGATACTACATGATATCAACATCCTCCTCATCAGAAGATGCTTCCTTAAACTCACTCTCTCAATCCCTTCATCTCACGAATCGCAAAGGGTCTTCAAATACTTGGCGGAGATAGATTCTCTAACTCATTGTGTGATGTACTAAGCATTCCTTTTAGGAATCCTCGGATGAAAACCTTCCTCTAAATAATGGCACTCAAAGTCCTTCACTTCAACATCAAGAATATGATTAAGATCTTCTTAGACATGGTCTTCGATAGCATTGTAATAAGCTAGGGAGTTCTTAAAGTCTTCCACTGCCTTTAAGAATATTTCATTTGCTTCCACTTCTGACATTATAAGCTCCTTCTCAGAAAGACAATCTTGTAATACTTTCTTCTTCAGTTCAAGAGCTTTCCTCTCCGCTGTAAGTGCCTTGAGTCTTTTCTCTTTCTATCGAGTCTCTGCCCTCACCTCAATCGGTTCATCATGAGTACGCTCCACCTCTTTCTGGAGAGAAAGAGAAGTTGACATGTTCGTTAGCTCAGTTCTACACCCAATTAGCTGATCCTCCAGAGCTGCCCTTCTTTAGCCTTAGTTCTCATCTTTTGCTCATACTTGCCTTACAAATATTTTACCTTCACAAATTTAGAATTCCACTTGTCTAGAGAGACACCCAAATGAGCAATCAGCCTTAATGTTTGGGCTACCTATAATTAAAAAATCACAAATATTACACAAAGAAAAAAAGAAAAAGAAGAAAAAAAGAGAATGAGAAGATAACGTACTAATTCGTCTACTCGTTGACGTCCAGTGCATATGTGTTTTAAGACCTCTTCAGGAATATGTGGCTTTAGGAAATGAATCCGCCCATTATGAGTTGAGATAGCTAAACTCTTAGAGGCTAACTGGGGGTGAACATCTTCTCTGCAAATATTTGACGTAGTTACTTTGGCACATGTCTTATTTTTCTTTAAAGAAGAAACATTGCTATCACCATGATTTCATAACGGGCTTCTTGAAAGAGTCCTATGAATATGAGGAGATCTTTCATCACCTTTACTTGATCTCTTCAGTGGAAGAGCATGAGATCTCCGTGCCTGAATGGAAAGGCCAACCTTGAATATTTTATCTTCAATTATATACTTGTTAATGTGACGAAACTTATGCTGCAAGCTTCCTACATCAGGAATATTAAGAGTCCTTAAGATTTCATTCTCTTCAATTAACAATGAATTTGGATTGTCATTCAATCTTCCCCATCTCTTCAGGCCCCACTCATTTTTCACAAAAGAACCCATTTGACAAATTTCTAGATGTATATGTTAAAATTCTATCCAATTCTTTATAGCTCTATAAGAAACACGCGTCCTAAATATCACATATGAATCGCATTAGACACAAGTATTTGATGTTCAAAGTCGCACGTTCTCTAAGGAAGATAATCAAACCAACGATGATCACTAAAGCTTGAAATGAAACTTGTGAGCTACACCATATATTTTAAAGATCTTAGTCAATTCTAGAGCCAAAGAGAATCGCAATCCGCATGAAGAATCATCTCAAAAATAGTAAGTATCTAGCGAGGAGGTGAACGTGCTCGATCGGACTTTTGGCAATAATATACACCAACTCATTGAGAAAATGAAATTTCTGCGAACTATTAAAGCGTCAACTATGATAGTGGATGATATATCGTCTGTAGTTGTCATGCTATTAGTTTTCTTCTAGCCATCATCCTGTGAAAACACATAATAAATAAAATAGAGGAGAGAAAAGAAAAAGGTCTGAGAATTGTGTGAAGCAACATACTCACCCCAATACTTGGGTATATCATTTCCTGACTTTGTTGCTCACGGACAACTTTGGATAAAATTTTTCACCTACAATCTGACAAAAAATATACACATACATATGAGATCAAAAAAGAAAAAAAGGCTATTTCTCTCTAATGATACTCTAAAATTACTTGTCAGACTTTCTGAGTTTTTCGAGGGATGGTTCTTAATTGATGCTTCCCTGCCATCTTGGCAGTTGTCAACTACTGAACCATCCATTGGAGTTTCAAGAAATTCAATTTCCTACAAGAAGAAGTAGAAAATATTGGGCTTTGATTGCCTCTGTCAAATAGTTGACGCCTCTCTCGGGGGAAAATTAGCCGCCATATGAACTATGGGTCTTGATCACCTACAAACCCGGTCGGTCCGATGAGGATAGTTGACACCTCTCTCGAGAGAAAACTGGAGCTTCGTCGTATGAACTACGAGCCTTGATCACCTCCAAACTTCGGTTTGGCGGGCGGTGGCTCTCTCGAGAAAATTGGAGCCTCGTCATATAAATTACGGGCCTTGATCGCCTCCAAACCCAGTCAGTCCGACGGGGACAGTTGAGACCTCTCTCGAGAGAAAATTGAAGCCTCACCGTATGAGTTATAGGTCTTGATTAGCAAAGCTAATGATCTTCTCTTAAGAAGAAGGTCAGAGCTTCACTGACAAAAAGAAAAGAAATATTTTTTACCTACTTAAACTTCGCTAGATGATTTCTCATTCAATGTAGAGGAACATTAGAGCATATGGGAGTTGTGTCTTCTTACTTGACCATAGGGGGGTTTTTATAGACCCAGTATATAGGGGAAAAAAGGGAAAAATTGAAAAGAAACAAAAAAAATTGAAAAAATGCTCATCGGCACTTTCTTCAGGACCGACTTGCAGCCTTGTCAGCACCCACCAGCATCCAGTAAACATTGGGCCCATAACCCTTGAGCCTTGCACCCACGAGCACCGCGCACCCTGCACCACTCCGATCATAATCTTGTGCACCCATGAAGATATATTCTCTCAAACTATATGGTTAATGAACCCACAAATTTCATTGAAGAATTTATTATTTTAATTATTTGGCATATATTTTTGGATGATAGAGATAATGTCTTCTAAAAATAAGGGAAAATTGATATAGCAATAAAAATTCCACTAGTCGACGAATGTTGATGTCAAAAGCAATCGATCCTCGGTCAAAAGTAATCCAGTTAAGCACTTAAAATATCATTAGAAACTTTGGGATATCAATTAAATCCCTAAATAGTTCCTAAATATGGAGTGTTTATGATCAAATTGAGTGTCTTGATGAGCCGGATCTAACAAGCCCAATATCTCTTGATTCTTAATTTGAGAATTCAAATACTTAAAATACATTAGATGATGAAGGGAATCATTTAAACCATCCAATGGAGTGGTTTGGATTTTGCATGTATTTACAGAAATGTCATCCCTCTAATCTATAAATAGCCCCTCATTCTTCACATGAGGGGAGCCTAAGCTAAAGAGGATAGAAAGCTTTAAAGCTTGAAAATCTTCCAGGCATAATCGTGCCACCACTCGGCGATCAGACCACTGCTCGCCAACCACCATCGACCACCACCGTCGGACACCACTTCGGTCCTCGTGGTCGTCAACCGTTGTTGTCGGTCATCACTGCCGACCACCATCGCCCGCCACCATCACCGACCACCATCGTCGGTCATCGCGTAACCGCACTACCATTTGGGACCACCAATCATCATTGTCATCAACCACCATCCATCACGGTCATCACGCGACCACCATTGCCGGTCGTATGGGCAATCACACATTGCCATTAGCCACCACCATCAATCATTGTCGCCATCAACCGCGTCATCCCGACTACTGGTTGTCCATCTCTCGGTCATCACCACCACTACCATCCGCATGACCCGATTCATTTGTTCACCATCATCAAGCGCAATAAGCATAGATAACTATTGTTGCATATTTATTGGTACGATTTTGGGATTCCAGGCCCTTCTCTCTGATTACATAATCCCTGTCGGAAAACTTTGTACTTCAAAATAGATACATAGTGGAATATTTTTACTGGGCTAGGCCCCGTGGTTTTTTCTCTCTCTTCAGGGGTTTTTTCACGTAAAAATTATGGAGTTTTCTTGTTCATTCTTCAAACATCTATGTGTCTTTGGATTTCACAAAGTTAAGTAAACTTTTATTCTCTAGTTTTCTAGCATGCAACAATGCTAAGAGTATCAATATTATAAGTGTTTATGCTCCTCAAGTAGGTTTGGATGTAAGCTAAAAAGAAAATTTTTGTAATGAATTAGAGAGATTAATACAAAAAAGACCTCTTGAAGAAAAAGTATTTATTGGAGGAGATTTAAATGAACATGTTGGTAGAGTGGTAGAAAATTTTAAAAGTATTCATGGTGGTTATGAATTTAGAGTGACTAATGAAGAAGGTAGGACTATATTAGATTTTACTTTAGCCTATGATTTTATTTATAAAAAGAGATGAACATATTATTACTTATAAAATGGATATAGTATAATCTGATTGATTATTTTATGATAAGTAAAATAGATCATTTAGATTGTAAAGATTGTGAGGTCATTCCAAGTGAAAGTTTAATTACCCAACATCGATTGTTAGTTTTAGATTTTAAGATGAAAGATTGTAAGAGGAAAAATAAATCAAATTATTGTCCTAGGATTAGATGCGGGCACTTAAAGAACACAAATAAAAATATTTTTAAGAGCAAGCTACATGAGCTTAGAATTTGGGATGTTCATAAAGAAGCTAATGTTATGTAGGAAAAAGTAGCAAACGAAATTAAGCTAGTTGCTAAAAATGTGCTTGGAGAATCAAAAGGAATTTTTTTTTAATAAAAATAGGGTGGTGGAGTCGAGTGTGCAAGAAAAATAAGAAATAAGAAGCATTATTATAAAACTTGATTTAAATGTAAAACTCATTAGAATTGGGAAAGATATAAAGTGACATATAGAGATTCTAAGAAAGAAATATATGATGCAAAAAATTTAGCTTTTAGTAATTTATACAATAGATTATATACCAAAGAAGGTGAAAGATGTGTGTATAAGTTAGCTAACCAAAGGGATAGGAGAAGTAAAGATCTAGTTCAAGTGAGGTGTATTAAGGATGAAAATAATAAAGTGCTTTTCTTAGAAAAGGATATTGAAAATAGGTGAATGAGATATTTTGATAAACTTTTCAATGAAGGATCTGAAAGTACAATTGATTTTAGTAACCTTAATACCCTAAACAAAATAGAAAATTTTGTTTTTATCATTGTATTAGTAAATAAGAAGTTAGAGAAGCTTTAAAGAAAATGAAATTTGAAAAAACAGTAGGACCTGATGATATGCCAATAGAAGTGTGGAAATGTTTAAGAGATCAAGGAATTTCTTAGCTTACAAATCTTTTTAATATTATTTTAAAGACTAAAAAGATGCTAGAATAGTGAAAAAAGAGTTTGTTGTTTCCTATATTTAAGAATAAAGGTGGTGCACAAGAGTGTGCAAATTATAGAGGAATTAAGTTAATGTGCCATACATTAAAATTATGGGAGAGACTAATTGAGCATAGGTTACGATGTGATACAAAATTTCTCACAATCAGTTTGGTTTCATGTCAGGCAGATCTACTGTGGATGCTATACATTTGTTAAGAGGTTTGATGGAGAAGTATAAAGAAAGTAAGGAGGATCTACATATGATATTTATTAATTTAAAGAAAGCATATGATAAAGTTTCAAGAGATGTTCTTTGGAGAGTTTTAGAATAGAAAGGAGTTAATATTGGTTATATTCAAGACATTAAGGATATGTATACTAGAGCTATCACTTGTGTCCGAACACAAGGAGGATTGACAAAATATTTTCCTATTTCAGTTGGATTACATCAAGGATCAGATTTAAGCCCTTATCTCTTTTGCTTTAGTTACGGATGTTCTTACTAGGCATTTTACTTGAAGATGTACATTGGTGTATGCTTTTTGTTGATGACATTCTTCTTGTTGATAAGACTAGAGAGGGAGCCCAAGAGAAACTTGAATTATGGAGGTCAACCTTAAAGTCTAAAGATTTTCGTTTAAGTAGATCTAAAAATAAATATATGGAGTATAATTTTAGTCATGTAGAAGTTATAGTGGTAGTATTGTGACATTATGTGAACAAGCCATTAGAAAGAGTGAGTGATTCAGATATTTAGGCTCTATTGTTCAAAATGATGGTGGAATAGATGGAGATGTTATTAGTAGAATTCAAGTTAGATGGTTGAAGTTGAGGAATGCATTTGGCCTCTTGTGTGATAGAAAAGTTCTGCTTAAACTTAAGGAAAAATTTTATAAGATGGTGGTAAGACTTGTAATGACTTATGGTGCAGAATATTGGCCAATAAAAGAGAAGAATAAGACTAATGTAAGTGTTTCAGAGATGAGGATGCTCAGGTGGATGAGTGGCTTTACTCTTAGAGATAAAATGTGAAATGAGTATGTTCGGGAAAAAGTTGGAGTAACTCAGGTCGGGATAAGATTAGAGAGTATAGATGGTTTTACACATAAAGCATCGTGTCCAGATGAGGTTAGAGTAGATGCATTAGATTTTTATGTTAGAAAGGTAGAGGTTGACCTAAAAGATTTGGTTAAGATGTATAAAAATAACCTTAGTATACTTGAATTAAATAAGAATTTGACACATAATAGCACACAAAGGAGGCGAAGGATTCATGTAGCCGACCCACTTAGTGAGATAATGGCTTGTTGTTGTTGTTTGTAGTCAATTTATCCAAAACTTATACTTGAATAATTGACAAGTTTAATAGCCATATATATTTATTTATTTGTAGAATGTTTTCGTCCCAAACTACATAATTAACCCACAAGCTATTTAATAACTTCTCAATTATACTTATTGAAATCAAATGCCATTGGAGCTAAGATTTTCCTTTGTACATACAACATTCCATTGTGGTCAAAGATCATATCTTCCCTGCATTCCTTAGGACACATTCAAATGCTTCTACTCAAAATGAATCATTTTAAAAATAATGAAATTAATTTCACTTATCGTGAAATAGTACAACTTTTCATTGAATAATTTTATCAACTTTTATCATTAAAATAATAAATTATAAAATCTCATTTTAAGAACTTCATTTTAACCAACTAAATATATTTTTATAAGGTTGTTCATATTTATCTGACTTAACGTCTGAAGAATCTCAATCTCATATATAAACCAACTCATGAATAACAATAGACTAGTTGTCCAACTAATAGCTAAAAAAATAAAATTTATTAGAAATTAAACTTGATTTGACCCATTAATTATTCAGACTTTGAAAAGATATGATTATAATTAAGAATTTTTTTTTCTAAATTTGCCCATAGAAATAAGCTAAAATTATATTCTAAAATGATTTATTAGAAGTCTAGAATAGATGTTAATTGTTATTTATAATAAAGAATAGAACAAAAAAAAAATTCTAAAGAGCTATTAGTATCTATTATATCAAAATATATTGTCATAATCTCATGTAATAGCCACTAGTACAAATAGAGATGATATGTTCTTGTGATTGTATAAAAAGAAGGGGATTTACATATATAAGGCACAATTCTAATGTATTTACATATTTAACACCCAAATTTTATTTTTTTACATATGTAATACCTAATCTTCAATATCACATCAAAAATATCATTATCATTTATTTTTTAAAAGTGAAATATACTTTTTTAAGCATAGAAAATATTATATAAGTAAATATCTAACTTTATGTGTTAGATTTATAAATGTATAAGAATTATGTGATATGTATGTAAATCTTTCAAAAATAAAAAATAAAATTAGCAATATCTTCCTTCTAATTTTTTTCTCCTTGATCTTTTCTTAATTCTTAAAATTTATTCATTCCAACAAAATTATATTAAAGATAAATTGAGCACATGTCCAGAATGATCAATTGGCATCACCTCCAAGAATCAGCAGCGAAGGTTTCAGAGAACTTCGGCCGATGGCATCTCGGTTTCATCAAGAAAAAGCTTCAGAACCGACTGTTGGAGTAAAATTGTACTTAACTGCAATGATTAGAACAACAATTTAGAAGAATAATACTAAGAAAATATAAGAGAGCTTATACGATTCAATCCACGACAAGCAGAGATAAATGCCTGTTTGTACATAGATAAAAATATGATAACATTTATCCTATGATTCCTCTATTAATTTTACTACCTAAAAAAAAATCATGTTTAAAATTTAGTTACTTCAATTTAGAAAAAGAATAATAGCAATTTCCTAAGATGTGATTGGACCCACACCAACCAAAAAGGAATTAAGCGTTCATTGCACAAACCATTTGCATGAAACAGATAAAAACATGGTAGGGATCAAATTACTTTGAAAAGCTAATGTCTTATCTGGCAGAAGTCGAACTTCCAACAAGAACTACACAAAGCTTCTTAACCATTAGCGCGTACAAAAGTTAGGGTTGAATGCTCAAAAATAGACATTTATCGTGACCAACTGAGGATGTGGTGTCAAATCGGAGTGGTTGGCCTGGGCTTCATTATACTGTCGACATCATTATGTTAATTAATAAGCATTTCGTATTTATATGATGAATATTTTCTTAAGTTAAATTTAGATTGGATATATTTGTTTTAAATGTATTATGTCATGATAAATAAAAAATGAAAAGTATTGGTTGCATACAAAATAAACCAAGATGTTAGAAGGTGAAACGTTTTAGTTTTTAAATGAATTTTTGAGAACAATCAATAAGAGAATGGAGCTGCAAAAATTTTATGTAAAAAATCTACAGAAGAAAAAAATACAATACTTTTCTATTTCAAATTTTTCATTAATAAAATCTTATATTATAGGAGTGCCTTTCGATAAAGTTAGTGAAGATAATCATACAACATTAAAGTCTTAGATCAAACTAAAAGTCTTTTATTTGTGATAGAGAAATGAATATAAAAGCATCAATATTGATGACAGTAAAGAGTTTAATCCTACATTCTTTATTAAAGAGAGAAATTGATCGATCTTTCAAGCGACAAAGACTCTTCCAATGAGAGGTGCAAGATGATTAACACATGGTGGCCATCAAATGCCAAGCAAAGAAGTGCATTAAATGATGAAGGGTGGTAGTAGGTGTTAGACATCAAATGTCAAGTGATGACATGTGTCAAATGTTGAAGCTATAGGAATTGGTTGTCAATGAATTCAAACATTAGAAGATTAGAGATGTTGGGTAGAGAGTGTTGATGTTGAAAGTTAAGTTTGAGAGCTGGAAGTTAACAATCACCACTAGTAGCCATTTTAACATTTATTATCATACGGTTATTATTGTCTGATTATTTCACTCACGTTGTTGTTACTTAATTATTGTAACTCGATTAACATTTTTTATCTAATAATTCTGGTTGTAATAATAGGAGGACATATATGTTTATAACTCTATAACTCCACTTTTTCCGGTCAAGAAGAAAAGAAGAATTTTGTAACCTCAAATATATAGTAAATTGTTCTAACTCAGCTATACTTTATGGTTTTTTGATATTTTTGAGGTTTCTATGTTAAAATCTCATTATCTCCTACTACTTTTATGCATGTGTAATAAATATTCTTATTGAATTAAATTTAATTTTTTTTAAATAATTTTTTTTAAAATAATAAATATAATATATTAGAAATGAACTATTGATTTATAGCAAAATACTTTTGATATATCCCTTTAAAATTATAAATCAAGCATGAATTTCAAGGTTAAGCATGTATACAATAAAATTAAATAATTCAATGAGACGAGTTTAACGATACTAAAATCAAGTCAAGCAGAGCTCAATTAAGTTTGAATCAAGACTAAAGACTATACATAAAAACTTCAAGACACTGATTAAATAGGCAAATGACTTTCAAATTTGACGTGCTTATAGTTGAATTGAGCGACTCGACGAGACGAATCTAACGAGCCTAAGACCATTCAAATTGAAGATCGTTTGAAAGATCAAATCACAAAAAAATTATCTACGATCATATGATTCCATTTGAAATGCCTGATGGAGTGTTTTTAGATTTTAGGTACAATGACCAAAATGCCCCTCTAAGAATTCTATAAATATGATCCCATTCTTGTCATGTGGGGAGAAGGGAGTTAGAAGCAAACTTGAGAGAAAGTTGAGAGAGTGTTAGAAATTCAAGTTAAATCTGCTGTTGTCATGATTCGTTAATGACCAACAATCATTCGACTCAACTACTCTTGCATATGTAATGTCGGATTAATTCTCATTATGATTTGTCACATACGATCTTGTAATCCGTTATGGAAGATTTAAACTTTTCAAAACAAAATATAATAGAGCATTTTTCTGGGATAGAGGTGATTTTTCCCCTTATTTTTGGGATTTTTCATATATAAAATTATAGAATTTTTATTCTCTTTTACTATCTATGTGTGTATTGGATTTACAAGCTAAGACATGAAGTTATATTTTATATTATTGGTTTCTAGCATGCAACAATTTGACGTCGTCTATGAGAAATATTTCTTCTATATCTTCACAATGGTTGATAATATGACTTCAAGTTAAGAGTAACACCATCTATATGTTAGAAAAAATTCTACTTGAGAATAACACATATTAATAATAAATAAATATCAAATGCTAATCCTTCAATTCTTATCGAAGCTGGGGCGACCATCGAAAAGATCGTTTATGTTAATATTCGAGCATCTAGTTGATTACCGGTCAGAAGCAAATCAAGGTTGGGGACATTTCAACATTAAAAAAGATAGTTTGACAAATTGTTATCCTTCTATTATAAGTCAAATATTAAAGAGTAACTTTGGCTACAATCTCAATTGGTTGTCTTGACTTGACCTCTTTTAGAAGTTAATGTCAGTAATACTCGACAAATAACCTTAAAAGAACCAAAATATTTAACCTCTTCCACATGTTAACATCAATAAGTAACACTTTGATTAAATATTCTCGGATGAGAGTTAAAATTTTTGACATCTTCAATATAGGTTAAAGCGTCGAGTAACACTCTAACAACAATCTTAGATAGGTCAAAATGGATCATGGATTTCTCCCTAGAAGGCATGCCCCAGGAAGCCTTGATGGGAACTAGTGGACAATGTCCTTACCATAAATACTCTAGAGAGCAAGTGGTTGACATGGTCTCCACTCTAAAATCTTAGAATGCAAAGCCTCGGAAGTACAATCTAAAATCTCGGAAAAAAAAGCTTTAGATAGTACATGTATATTAAAATCTTAAGGTATAAAACATTAATAACCTTAGAAGAAAAAATCTTAGAAGTACAGATAAATCAAAATCTTGGAAGGCCAAAAGCCTTAAAGGTATAATTACATTAAAATATTTAAAACTAAAACTTTAGAAGATACAAATATATAAAGATAATTTGCCGAATTTGAAATCGCGCTAATTAGGTTAATAAACTCGAGATTGAGGAGAACTGTGTGAGGGGGGGGTCGGTCACACAGTTATCTGGCTAGTGGAGAACTCAAGATTTGGAGAAAGTTGTGAACCTAAAATCACATTAGAGCTGAATTTGGGATACATGGCGTTTAACAAGGTCGGTTCAAACTCGAGATCGGAATTGGAGCTTACAAGGGAGGTCATTCGTTATCTGGTATGTGGAGAACTCCAGAATTTGAAGAAAGTTTGAGGAACCTGAAAGCACACTGGAGCTTGAATTTGAGATACATGATGCCTAACTAAGTTAGTTTCAAATCCTGAGATTATAGAGAATTGGAGACTATGATGGGGGTCATGCACTATCATGCAGGTCAGTGAAGGCCACTAGGGAAGAGGAAGGAAAGTGTAAGTTTTCCTCTTCAAATTCATTAAAAAAATAATTAAAGAAAACTAATTATTTTCTAAAGAAATTTTTTTTTTCATATTCTTAATAAAGAAAAATTCTTCACATTCTTCATATTAAAAAAAAAAACTCTTCATCTTCTTAAGAAAAAAAAAAGAAAAAAAATAAGAAAAATTCTTCATCTTCTAATGAAAAAAAACTATTCATTTTTCTCATTAGAAAAAAAACTCTTCATCTTGTGAAGATAAAAAAAAATTCTTCGTATTCCGCATAAAAAAAAATATTTTATCTTTATTAAAAAGGAAAAAACTCTTTATCTTCCTTAAAAAAAAGGAAAAAAACCCTTTAATGTTCCTTGAAAAAAAAGAATGAAAACGCTTTATCTTATATATATATATATAATCTTCACAATGCATATAAAAAAAGAAGAAAGCTCTAATAATAAATAAATAAATTTATAAGAACTTTTCCTCTTTTAATTTTTTTTCATAATTTAAATAAAAAATAATGATAATGATAATTAAAATTAATTGTATAATTTATTTTATATAATAATAATAATAATAAATTTTTGACCTATAAATAGTGTCCATATACTTAATTAAGCAAATATATTGAAATCAGCAAGAATTAGATGCAAGATCATTAAAAATGAGAGTTGGAAGCACAGAGATCGTGATCAAAATTGACCGAGATGTCCTTCAATCATAAAATCAACTGCACCAATTTATTCAGAATATCAAAATTAATTAAAGTTGATATTTCACATCAATCAATTACCATTTGTTGAAAGAAAATAAATAGAGATTTTATGAGAAGTCTTATCAATGAGCTCCTTTCAATGAAAACGGTTACGTCGAAATAATGGACTATTGATTTGATCGAGTGTGGTGTAAATGAAACGAAATCTGATGATGAATTAAGCTCGAATTGGCCATGATTGACTTTGATATTGCTCAAGTAAATCTCCGATTGTAAGCAGACAAAAAAATCATTTCAGCGTCAAATTTAGAAGCGTATATTGCATGATTAGTTTTCATGAATTTTCACATGAATATAGTCATAAAATGACTGAATTCAGAAATTTATTTTAATATTGATCAAATATGATTTCTTAATATCCGAATTATTTCAGAATTAATTCAAGCAAATTGGGGTATAAATTATTTCTAAAACGGACTCAATTTTATTCAAATTTTCTTGAAAATCCCATCTAAACTCAAAAGAAAATTAATTGATTAGGCAATTATGATGTCTTGAGCGTTTTAAACTTTGGGATTCGAAAATGCTTAAAGTATTTCGCGAAAAGTATTTGTCTTTTCGTTTTGAAAATGAAATTTAAAATGGAACTTTCAGTGAAATGGAGCTAAAATGCAGTTTCAAAAAGTACACTATTAAAACGGGTATCAAAATTAAAAATTCACACTCTCAAAAATAAAACGCACTAAAAAAGTCTAGTCAAACGAAACCTTAATCCCCGCTCATAACAAGATTTCTGGTTTAATCTCGCTGGCTCTCTCTTTCTCGGGCTGATTCATTCGACTCAAGCAGTAAGAGGTCTCGTCCGTCGTTCTTTCTCTCTCTCGTCTTGCTCTCTCGCTCGTCCGTTCCAAGGATTGCATAGCAGGTGCAGTCGAAACCCCTCTCCTTCCGTTCTCTCTCTTGCTCGATTCCTCTCTCTCTCTCTTGCCCGACTCGACAGACCAGCTGACACTCCCATCCCGATTCATTCTCTTCGCTCGGCTCCCTCTCGGTCAAGTCGATGGTCGCAAGCTCCCATCTAGTCGTCAGCCTATCCATCCTTTATCTCTCTCGATCAAGCCAGCTATCAACCTAAATCCTTTGATTTCTCTCGGCTGAACAGTAGTCGATCGCTGCTTGCACCTCTTGTCCCCTCAAACCGTAAGCCCTGATTCCTTCTCTGGCCTCCCCCTTTCATAAACGGTGGCTCCCGGGAGACAACTCTACTATCAGGTAGGTTTCTTTCAGTCTCCATCTCCCCCATCCTTTCTCTATCTCTTGGCATAACCTTCCCGATTCCTCCTCTGATCGAGCACGTGCACTCACGAATCCTCCTTCGATCATTCCCTTTGCCGCAGCCGAGAAGGAACTTGATATGGACCCAAACAGAGAAAAACACATCAAGAGTACAAGAGACAGAAAAGCCCCATTTTGGCTAAAAGATTTTACCCAATAAATCAAATTACATACATGAGCCACTGTTGAATAAAGAATACTGAAAGAACTTAGCCATTTCGGAAGATATTTTACAATAAATAACCAAATAAAGCATGTCTAGCAAAGATTCTGAATATTATAATAACGAAACTAAGAACAAGATCCAACACAAGATTTCCGACATAAGCTCGGACAACTGATAATATAAGCGAAAAACAAAAAAAAAAAAGTAAAGATCTTGCCACAGAAACTACAACAATAATATAAGCGAAAAATAAGAAAAAAAGAAACCAACATCCAGGGCCATCGTAGCCATATAACGAAAAATAGCTAAACCTAGAGTAGATCTTGAAAACTGTAAAGAAATATTGAGATCTAGAAGATAGTTAAAGAAAAAGATGTATAAATAGGATTAGAAAGACAAACAAAAAGAGACTGAATATTTTGCTGCTACTTCTCCTTTTCTTCTGCATCTTCTTCTTCTTCCATCTCATCTTCTCCTGTAACCCTTCTCTCGCCGGAGCACCGTCTCCTCTCAAGCAGAAACCCTAGGTTCCCAGAGCTCCTCCACAGTCCTCCCCTCTCGGCGCTTTCTGGAGTTACGGCTGCTCGAAGAGCCACTTATCCCATTCTGATCCATCCTCGATAAGAGACGCGAAACTTCCTCCGGAAGTTTCATCGAACGATCCCAGCAAAATGCGAGGCAATCATCCTATGGCGATTATCAGATCCCGCAGTAAGAGTTCCCAGGCAGATCCAACGGCCCAATTTAAATCCGGGGTCATATCAGAACTCCATCATCATATGGGTTCCTCTCGGTCTCCGGCACTTTCCCATTTCTTTCCCTCCTCTCTCTCGGTTTACCACTCCAGTAAGCCCATTTCAGCAAGCCGCACGAGCTTGAGGAAGATCTACTTGACTGGTTTCTTTTTTTACTCATCATTGTAGCTTAACAATCCTCTTTACTCCTTTGTTTGGTTGCCAAAACAACAATTAATTCTTCTATTTCTTAGCTCGATCTTGCTTCCAACATCTCATCCAAATAGAACCTCTAATTGGCTTTCCTATTCTTCATCTTTAGGATAAAAGGAAGATTGGATTTAAACATTATTGCTCTTAAGTTGCAAATCAGTTGCACTCTCATGTAAGTTTATCGTTGTTGCTGATTGTAAATATAGAGAAGTGTGTGGAAATTATATGTGTATGTATATGTATTTCTTTTTACAGGTTTGAAGACCTCGTTATGCTCATCAAGTTGTGATAAAATAAAAATCGGCCGATGTATTTTACAACACCAATCGTCACGCTAATCAGGGTGCGACGGGTAGGCCAAAATTGTTAGATGCAGCCCCCTATGCTGAAATGTTGCCAAAATTTAGATTGAATTATGACTTAAATAAAAAAGGGAGAGAATCAAAATTCATTTAAGAAAAAAGCACACACACAATGAAATAATATGAAACTAAATTTGAACTAAACAAATTAAGTAAATATGCAAAATAAATATAAATGTGAGCATAAAAAAATGATGACTTACAAATTTTCTTATTTAAATTTGAAAGCTCACAAGCAACATTAAATAATTTCTCCACCGCCTCCACCCAATGCTCAAAGGAGCACTTATGACTTGAAGAATCGAATGGAATGTGAGGAAATGGTCTCCCAAATCTCTTCAATTTATAAGAGGAAAGTGAGCCCTTTTTAGCAAGGATCATATTTAATTTATGAAATTTTAAGTGGTACGTCAAGTGTAAAACATGTCGCATCCACTTTATTCCATATTAATTATGAAGTCAAATGCATGTATGATTGGAGGATCTATACAAAATCTATTAAGAGTTTGCATTCAACAAAAATTAATTGGCTACCCATGAGCAAGAGCATTATTTAATAGCTCGTAAACAACACTAATAAAAAAATTTTTATTGGACAATAAAATCACGATGATAATAATAATAAAAAGATATCATCCTCATAGGATTGATAATTAATGATTTCAAGTGAAACTCACAAAAGACTTACAATAAGTTAAGGATAAATCAATATTAGATTTGATGTCTTTTATGTGAGCAAGCTTCTCTTTGAATATTCAAAGTATTAAATTTATGAACAAGTAATCAATGTGAATGATATCAATTGAACACTTGAATAATCACATTTGATGTCAAATGAAGTAAGGATCTCAATTGAATATCAAACGACAAACGATTTGTGGTAAATCTAAATGTCCAATTCTAAATTGAGAATAAAAGTGTGCAAAAAATTTGGTAGCTTTCTTACAAGCACAAATTCAATTAGGCAACTCATGACCAACCATGAATGTAGCCTTTAAAAGAATCATTTGGATCTTGCATTTAAAATAAAATTTGAAACACATGAGAGTTATAATGTATCTAAGTGCTTATCTTTAAAATTAATATGATCCAAATGAAATTCATAAAAGGACTTACAATGTTGCCAACTAGCTCATCAATAAGCATATACGAAGTCTTTCAATAATCACTTAAGTTATATTGCATGATATGTTGGGTGAATCAAAAGCAACCCATGTAATTTGAGTTAGATTTACGATGAGCTAAAAAACACATTAATATGAATAAGCTAGTTATCACTGAAACACAAGACTTCAATAATCTTGAATGAAGTATAAATAATGAGCATATTTTTATATGATTAAATAGAACCACAATGGTCATACGCCACCAGATCTACAATTCTTCGTAGAATCAAACAGAATGCAATACAAAATTAAATTCTACACAAATTATGGACCTTCTTTCAATCCAAATATTAAAAAAAAATTCTCATTCTGATTATAATTTTTAAAAATCAATGATTTCATTAATTAGATAAAATTATCTAAGTTAAAAAATACCTACATATGCTTGTACATAGAGATTTAAAATACAAATTTTAATGTCTGAAAAGACTACATAGGCTAAGTTGAGATTAAATAAATATTAAATTAATCTCATAATTTTAAAAAAAATTATCTAAATTATCAAATACCCGCATGGGATTTGGCACTTATACTGAATACCTAAACTTAGTGTCTGAGGATGTTGCACAAGTTAAAAAAAAGGAGGAGGGGGAAGAATAATGAAATTAATTCAATCATTTATGACTATATGCATGCAAGTTAATGAATGTCATTAATGTTAATTCAAGTCAATGAAAGATATAGATATTTAGCTCCATAGAATGTGATTATAGTATACCTAATCTTCTATGCTTGAAATAGAGTTGATAAGGTCTACTAAATGATCAATTTTTAAATGAACTTAAATTACATTAGATCATTAGAACCAATCAACTATATTTGCAATAAGAGTTGACAAGGTTTGTTATAATATTAATTTCTTAAAGGATTTAAATTACACATAAGTTATAGACCCGATCCTCTACTAGCAAATAAGTAGAATTGATAATGGTTGTGTTGATTAAAAATTTCAACCGAAGGGGATATTATCATCGAAAGATACTTGAGCTCTAAATTAATTCATCATAAAACTAAATTTTAACTAAGTAAATCTCTGAACTAAATAAAATTTATTATTTAAATACTTAAAGTAAATAATTCATCTACCCATCCACCATCGTTTGTTAAAAATGATAGATTAAGAAAACTCCAATAAACGAGCTAATGAAGTCAAATAAATCACTATGTTCAAACTCGATAATCTCATGCCAAGGATGTGACCGTGTCCTCTATCCGTATGATTTGGTAAGAGCTACATATGATGCGTTATGGTTATGCCCCGATCGGGTGATTGCTTGCAAATGACACTATTATATTATGGTATATTATGTAGATCCTCATGGCTATTTTTGAGTTATGAATCATAAGATATATTTGATAGGCATAAAGCTCTTTTATCAGCTAAGGTAGACTTAATATTGTCTCCTTGGACAAACACTGACCCAGGTCTACAAGACTCTCTTGGACGACACAACCCATGGCTGCTGACAAGGATCCTTTGGTCATATTGGGTTGACTATCTCCTCTAATTTAGTAGACTAGGGACCATGACAGCCCAAGATGATGAAACCATGAGATCTTGATCGGGCACGTCATCATTCCCACAACCATCCGCTTTAAGTCAAAATGATGAATTACATAAATTAACAATTTTATACTCCACATGTTGCTACTATACACTACTCATTTAACGATCTAATGACTAGCCTTAATCGAAAGTTCTCTCTCAGTATTGGGAGGGGTAATTAACTATGGGTGCTTGCGCCTATAAGAAACCTATAACCAGATCTAAAGTCCTCACAAAATGAAGACGAAATCGCTGGGTAGTATTTTATCTACCATTTCATCTACCTTTTGAAAGTTTGTTCGACATTTAAATCAAACTCTTTTTATCGAGAGGTTGGTGGCGAATTTTCGGAGCCCACATAAATATATCATTTTTTATGTGTGTAACATACACATTGAAATATATGATAATTCAAATTTGACAATAATAAAAAAATAATGATTTTACACATATTTATATGGTTTCATATGATAAAAAATAAATCTTAATTTTTACATAATTTTCAAATGAATTTATAGACTTGTAAAAATTTAATATATTTTTGGACGAAATAAATTTTATCATCTAAAAATAAGAGAAAAATGATATATCCCTTTAAAATTTATAAATTAAGCACGAATCTCAAGGTTAAACATGTATACAATCAAGTTAAACAACTAAATTAGACGAGTTCAACGACACTAAAATCGAGTCAAGCAGAGCTCAAATAAGCTCAATCAAGCTCAAAGACTATACATGAAAACTTTGAGATACTGATTAAATGGGAAAATAACTTCCAAATTTGATTTGCTTCTAATCTGATCGAGTGGCTCGACGAGACGAATCCAATGAGCCTAAGATCACTCAAGTCAAGGTCGCTTAAAAACTATCTACGATTATATGATCGATATTAACCATCTGATTGAGTATTTTGAAATTTTCAGCTACAATGACCAAATTTTTTCTCTTAGAATTCTATAAATAGGCCTCTATTCTTGCCATGAGGGGAGTAAGGAGCTAGAAAAAAACTTGGGAGAAAGCTGGGAGAGAGCTATAAGTTCAAAGTTCATAATCATCACTATTGTCACCGATTGCAGCTTATTATCATCGTTGATTGCCACCAACAACTGTTACAACCCAACTACTGCTGCATAGTTATTGTAACCTAATTTTAGAATTCTCAATATTATGACGTCTTATATATAATCTTGTAACCATATTATCGGGAAGATTTAAATTTTGTACTCCAAAGCATATATATATAGTGGAGCATTTTTACTAGGTTAGGCTCCATAATTTTGTCCCATATTTCTTGGGTATTTTCACGTAAAAATTCTGAAATTTCTTATTCTCTTTTCAACAATCTGTGTGTATATTAGATTTTCATATAAGCTAAGGCGTGTATATTTATTCTACCGTTACTGATTTTCTAATACATAACAACTTTGAAAATGCAAATGCATTAATGTTGAGCTAAAAAAACTATTATAAGAGATTAATAGTACGGGTGCCAATTATTGACCATAATGACAACCTAACTTGAAAATTTTAGGTTTAGGTTGACTCAATTAATTTTCGAGTCAGGTTCGTGTCCAAAAAATTGGCTTGTTTAATATTTCGGGTAGGGTTCTGATTGGCTCATCAACATGAAATTGATCCAATTTTTATCCACCAACTTGAAATTGACTCTATTTTGATCAATGGACCTGAAATTGACCAAATTTTTATTTGAGAATATGAATTTGGTTTGATTTTGACATAATTTTAACTTAAAATGTATATATAAATAGATCATAATCTTGTCAGGTTAAAAGAAGGTGAGTTTTGATTGAAATTTTTGATCCATTTAATAAATATATAGGGTTTGGGTCAAGCTTATCCAAATCAGGTCAATTTGAGGTTATACCTAAATTTGACTTATCAACCCGAATTGGCACTAATTAGTAGCCCATAAAAATTGAATCAATTCTTATCATGAAATGGGCTTAAATTAATAAGATAAGTTATAATCAAATTTTAACTTGATTTCATATCACGAATTCAAATAAATTCAGACTGATCTTAAACAGAATGAGCTCATCTCGAATATCGAATCATTAAGGACAATCTTGGCTACCGCAGGATTCATCTAGATTAAAAACGCGGTCACCGCATTGCAAGCTACCTACTTTCCGATCCAGGTATACCATTTATTAGATATTTGTCCCCACTCAGTCTAACCATAATACATCCTCTCTCCAAAATTATCTATTTCTACTAAATAGCCCCACCTATGTTTTTTTTTTCCTTTCCAAAATCCTTTCCTCTTGGAATTCTCCGCCTTCACTATTCTCCTGTAATAAAGCAAATAAATATCCTTTTGTCTATTTCCGCTGAAATCCCACCACCATGGCTTCACCACTTGCCTTTTTTTGTTTCTCTCCATCCCCTCTAACTCCGCCACTCCCGCCACTCCCGCCACCGAAAACTCAAGCGACATTCACCTGAACATCTGCAAATCCACTCCCTTCCCAAAACTCTGCCTCGACTCCCTCAAGCTCTCCATCTCTATCTCCATCAATCCCTCCATCCTCTCCGTCGTCCTCCACTCGCTCGAAACCGCCGTCTCGGCCATTTCAAACATCTCACCACTTCTAAGCTTCCCTTCTATCGTCGAAGCTCACCACGGTGTTCTTCAAGACTGCCGCGAGCTCCACTCAACTCAACCCTCTCCTCCCTTCCGCTCATCCTCCCTTCCCACAACAAGCAAAGCTGTCGCCGAAGCTCGGGCACATTTAAGCGCCGCCTTAACAAACAAGGAAACCTGCCTAGAAGGCCTGTCCCGGTCGCGGGGATCGCAGGTATCGACGCTCGTCAATGCATTAACCGAATCGTACCGCTACGTCAGCAATTCACTCTCCCTCGTATCCAGTTCAGGCGCAAACAGACGTCAAGGCCGGCGGCTGGAAGCACGGCCATTTCCAGGATGGCTAAGGCCTCGGAAAAAGCTGCTGTTTGATAGCGGAGATTATAGCGGCTATGATGCGGCGTCGGTATTGACGGTGGCTGCCGACGGGAGTGGGAACTTCAGCACGGTGGGGGCAGCGGTGGCGTTCGCGCCGAATAACAGCGCCGACCTGACGATTATTGTCTTGCGATCGGGAGTTTACAATGAGAACGTTGAGATTCCAAGCTATAAGACGAACATCGCGTTATTGGGCGAGGGAAGCGACGTGACGTTTATTACAGGCAACCGGAGCGTCGGCGATGGATGGACTACGTTTCGCTCTGCGACTGTCGGTAAGAAATCGATCATGCTTCGCTCTCGCTTTCTCTTATATTCTTCGTCAAGTTGCTCATACGGTCACGTGAGCTAAATATATATATATATATATATTTTCCTCCGTCCCTTTGTTTATTTGTTTTTTTTAAATGTCCATCGTATACCTCATCCATCTTATAAATAAGTATATCATTATAACTAATTCTATGAAAGCCTGACATCACATTTATCACTCACATATATCAGGTCCTCACTTGCTTTCCCACCTTAGATATAAACACTTCTGTCCTGAAGAGAATTCAAACTCCATCCAAAAATTCTCGATCAAACTGGCTCACCAACTAAGCTAAAAGAGGATGTCCCTTTATTTATTTGTTTGGATGATAGCAGCTTTTCTTTTGCGATCATCGAACATCATAGAAAATGCATTACTAAATTCAGTTATTTACGATTGTCACGATCAAATAGTTAGTAATTTCATAAAAATAAAAAATAAAGATTAAAATTCTATTATGAATTTTAATATATAGATAAAAATGTGATGATTAAATATAAGATAATGATGATTAAATGAATTTATATGACTTATAGATAGAATTGTACGTCAACTTTTTTATCATCAATAACAGGTAATTTAATTAAAAATTTATTTAGGATAACTACAGTTATATAAGAAAATAATGATTAAAGTATTACCTAAAAAGTTATGATATGCATATAAATTTTTTTATTTTATAAAAGTTAAATTATAATTTTTTAATCATCTTTTTATTAATACAAAAATTTCAAAATATAATTAAAATATAATCAAAATATAATACCACAATAGAAGCTTAAATGTATTTGAAATATATGCAATTAGATAGATTTTAATATCTATATTTGTAATAAATTATAGAGGATTAACATACATACCACACAGTACTTATTTAATATATATTTTATAATTAAATTTTAATTTATATATATATATATATATATATATATATATATAATCTAAAATTTTAATATCATATCAAAATATCATCATAACTTATTTTTTTTAAATAAATATATTTTATATTAGATAAATAAATATGTAATTTTAATCATTAAATATATAAATATATAAAAATTATATAATACGTATATAAATTTTTCTAAAATTTATAATTTGTATATTAAATATCTAAATATGATGCATATTTTTCACAAAAATTAAATATAAAAATACATTTGATTTTTTTTAACGTTCACTCAAAATTTCAACACGGTAACAACTCTCTCCCCTGATTAAAAAAAACTTATCAGTATTCTAATTCTTATTTTGGTTGTTCCTAATCAAACGGTAGCCGTTTCCGGACAAGGCTTCTTCGCCCGTGACCTAACCTTCAAAAATACGGCCGGTCCGACGAAAGGCCAAGCAGTCGCCCTACTTGTCAACGCAGACTTCTCCGCCGTCTACTTATGCACCATCGAAGGCTATCAGGACACCCTCTACGTGCACTCCTTCCGCCAATTCTACCGCGAGTGCGACATCTTTGGCACCGTCGACTTCATCTTCGGCAACGCCGCGGCCATCTTCCAAGGCTGCAACCTCGTCGCCAAGAAGCCCATGCCTAGCCAATCCAACGTCGTCACAGCGCAGTCCCGCAACGACCCCAACGAAAGCACCGGCATCTCGATACAGAACTGCTCCGTGTTGGCTTCGGACGACCTCTCGTCGGATATGGGGGGGACTAAGACCTATCTGGGTCGGCCATGGCGGCTGTATTCGACGACGGTGTACATTGAATCGTATATCGATGCCCTTGTGGATCCGGCCGGGTGGACAATGTGGTCGCAGGGTAGCGGTGACGACGGGTTGGATACGTTGTATTACGGGGAGTATATGAATTATGGGCCGGGAGCGGGGACTGATAATAGAGTTACCTGGCCGGGGTTTCACTTGATGCAGTACGGCGACGCGTATAATTTTACGGTTTCGGAATTTATTTACGGAGATATGTGGCTGGATTTCGACTCCGTTCCCTACGATGACGGTATTTGAGGATAGAATATTACGTGCCAAATTTAGATATAATTTTATATGCGAATATTTAATTATGTGCAGAATGTTAAAATAGAAATTAAATATTATATTTAATTTATATTTTTGTTAGATATTAGCACATAATTGATAAAAATGTGTTGAAATTTGTATTTTGAGATTGTACATATTGGCAAGTTAAATAAAATTTGCTTTACACACAAGGAGTTGAGATTTCTTTTTTCAGCGGAGCAAAAATTTAGTATTTTTAAAATACTTATAAATTTTTTTTATTTAACAGTTTTAAAAAAAACATTAATTTTTTTAAATAAAAAATATAATAAATAATTTAAATTTGAGATATTTATATACATAACACGTAATTTTTATATATTTTTAGAAATGATACTTAAATTTTTAATCTAATATTAAAATAATATTATTATTCATTTTTTAGAATAAAATGCATCTTTTATGATATCATATTTATAAATTTCAAATATTAAATATATGATAATAAATAAATGCATTTTATTCTAATATATGATAATAAATATATGATAAATATATGATATCATTTTTATCTTAATACTAACAAAATATTCGAACTAGAAAACTTTATAAAATAAAATAAAAAAATAAACTAGCTATTAATGATCATAATCTGCCAAACACAAATGTAATACGATTTGCTCTACACCGCTATGAGATTGCCTCCCTAAATGGCCATACCTGAAATAAATTTTATATTAACTTCTCGGATGTACCAATCCTTACTCACTTAATATTAAAATCACTCTCATACCCATTCCCTTATGGTACAGATGAGACAAGTTTATTAATTACATATATTGCGTGCTATCCCAATAAAATTTCATGAAAATGTATAAAAATAATCAATAATATTAAATATAATATCACGCAATAACAATAACAAAATATAGGTTAAGTATATCTCAATAAATCTCAAAATTATTAGCTTTTTTTATAAACGTAATTTCAATGTAATATTACTTATTTAACATCAAAATTTTTCATATTTATATAAATAATACTTAAATTTTTAACGTTACATCAACATCATTTTTTTTAAATTAAAAATGTTTTTTATTTTTAAAAAAATTATTTATAAATATTAAATATATAAATGCATACAAATTATATGATATGTAAATTTTGATATTCTTTTTTTCATAAATTCACCTATTTGGGGCTTCTATCTTCATAAATGCTCCCTGACCTGCAATTCCTCTCCACCTTGCATCGGCTCCAACCGTTACAATTCTTTTAAAAGAATTTGAGAACGAACAAGATAATATTAGCGTCACTCATGTTAACTATGCTATCTAGAAGTTTTAAGTCCGCCTCTTGAATTCAGAAAAAATGAGCATCATAATCAATGCCTATTCATTAACACAACAAAATAAATACAGAAGGAAGAAGAAGAGAAGCACACATGCATCGCAAGCAGCAGCAGCAGCAACAATTAACTGAATAAAAAAAAATGAAAGCCTCTCCTCTCCTACTCGCCGCCCTCCTAATTGTCCTCCACCTAAATCTTTCTTCCGTCAACGCATCAGTCGAAGAAATTTGCAAGCAGGTATGAGACGCCAAAGGTGGGGACTACGACTTCTGCTTGAAGTCGCTGCAATCAGACCCAAAAAGCCGCACAGCAAGTACGCCAGGTCTCGCTCTCATTGCAACGAAGCTAGCGAAGGGCCACTTTAAAAGCGCTTTAGCAACTGTCAAGAACCTTCTTCGTGGAAATATTACAGATGGCGATAGAAGTTCGCTGCTTGATTGCTCTGAAGTCTATGGCGACGGAGTATCCACTCTGCAGCAAGCAATTGGAGCAATTTGTTCTGGAGAAACGATGTTATCACTTATTTGAGCGCCACTTTGACTGATATTGGCACATGCGATGATTCTTTTGATGAGATGGCCGCGAACAAGACGCTGGTGGCCAAAGTGAATGGCGATGCTTCAAAGATCTCCAGTTTAGCTCTTCAAATCTCTACTTTAATGTGATTTTCCACTTGCGAAGAATGTGAATAAATTAACTACTTATAGTCAAATCTATTTCTTCACATATCCTCCTATGATCCCTGGAACGTATGACATGCAAGTTTAAATTTTGAAGGAAAAAATGTAATGCATGCAAATTTCCCCTTCTAATAATACAATTATATATAATCGGAAGGAATAATTATAACTTCTTAATCAAGCTATCTGTTTTGTATGAATGGAATATATTTGATTTTTTTTTTCAAATTATAAATTTATCAACAACAACAACAACAACAGCAAGCCTTTATCCCACTAAGTGGGGTTGGCTACATGAATCCTTCGCTCCATTGTCCTATTATGTGTCTCATTTAATTCAAGATACAGGTCATTTTTATACATCTTAACCAAGTCTTTTTAGGTCTACCTCTATCTTTCTTAACATAAAGAAAATCTAATGCATCTACTCTCCTAACCGGGTCATCGGACGGTCAACGCTTTATGTGGCCAAATCATCTAAGATGACTTTCCCTAATTTTATCCGGAGTTTACTAACTTTTTCCGAACATACTCATTTCGCATTTTATCTCTAAGAGTAAAGCCAATCATCCACCTGAGCATCCTCATCTCTATAACATTTAACTTAGTCTTATGCTTCTCTTAAATTGGCCAACATTCTGCACCATAAGTCATTGCAGGTCTTACCACCATCTTTTAAAATTTTCCCTTAAGTTTAAGTGGAACTTTTCTATCACAGGATGGATTCCTCCACTTCAACCATCCAACTTGAATGCTAAACATCTCCATCTATTTCACCATCATTTTGAACAATAGAGCCTAAATATCAATCACTCACTCTTATTAATGACTTGTTCACCTAATGTCACAACATTACCACTAGAACTTCTACTACTAAAATTACACTCCACATATTCAGTTTTAGATCGACTTAAATGAAAACCTTTAGACTCTAATATTGACCTCAATAATTCAAGTTTCTCTTGGACTCTCTCTCTAGTCTTATCAACAAGAAGAATGTCATTAGAAAAAAGCATGCACCAAGGTACATCTTCCTGTAAATGTCTAGTAAGAACATCCATAACTAAAGCAAAAGGTAAAGATCCTTGATTTAATCCAACCGAAATAGGAAAATATTTTGTCAATCCTCCATGTGTTTGGACAAAAACTCTAGTATACATATCCTTAATATAACCAATATTAACTTCTTTCGCTCTAGAACTCTCCAAAGAACATCTCTTGAAACTTTATCATAAGCTTTCTCTAAATCAATAAATATCATATGTAGATCCTCCTTACTTTCTCTATACTTCTCCATCAAACATCTTAACAAATTTATAGCATCCATAGTAGACCTACCTGGCATGAAACCAAATTGATTGTGAGAAACTTTTGTATCACATCATAACATATGCTCAATTACTCACTCTCACAATTTTAATGTATGACACATTAACTTAATTCCTCTATAATGTGCACACTCTGGTGCATCACCTTTATTATTAAATATAGGAACCAACAAACTCTTCCTCCACTCATCTAATATCTTTTTAGTCTTTAAAATAATATTAAAAAGATTAGTAAGCCAAAAAATTCTTTGATCTCCTAAACATTTCTACACTTCTATTGGAATATCATCAGGTCCTACTATTTTTTCACATTTTATTTTCTTTAAAGCTTCTCTATCTTCAGATTTACTAATACGATGATAAAAACAAAATTCTCTATTTTTATTTAGGTTATTAAGGTTGCTAAAATCAATCGTACTTTCAAATCCTTCATTGAAAAGTTTATCAAAATATCTCATCCACCTATTTTCAATATCCTTTTCTAAAAAAAGCACTTTATTATTTTCATCCTTAATACACCTCACTTGAACTAGGTCTTTAATTCTCCTATCTCTTTAGTTGGCTAACTTATACATACATCTTTCACCTTTTTTGGTATCTAATCTATTATGTAAATCACTTAAAACTAAATTTTTTTGTATCATATATTACTTTCTTAGAATCTCTACATACCACTTTATATTTTTCTCAATTCTCTGAATTTTTACATATAAACCAAGTTTTATAATAATGTTTCTTATTTCTTATCTTTTCTTGTACACTCTGACTCCACCACCAACTATTTTTATTAAAAGAAGCTTTTCCTTTCGATTCTTTAAGGACATTTTTAGCATCTTGTTTAATTTTACTTGCTACTTTTTTTCACATAACATTAGCTTCCTTATGAACATCCCAAATTCTAAGCTTTTGTAACTTGCTCTTAAAAATATTTTTATTTGTATTCTTTAAGTGTCCCCATCTAATCTTAGGACAATAATTTGATTTATTTTTTTCTCTTACAATCTTTCATCTTAAAATCTAAAACTAACAATCGATGTTGGATACTTAAACTTTCACTTCGAATGACTTTACAATCTTTACAATCTAAACGATCTATTTTTCTTATCAGAAAATAATCAATATGTGTTTGACTAGATCCATTTTTAAGTAATAATATGTTCATCTCTTTTCTTAAATAAGGTATTAACAACTACAAAATCATTAGCTAAAGAAAAATCTAATATAATCCTACCTTCTTCATTAGTCACTCCAAATTCATAACTACCATGAATACTTTTAAAATCTTCTACCACTCTACCAACATGTTCATTTAAATCTCCTCCAATAAATACTTTTTCTTTAAGAGGTATCTTTTGTATTAATCCCTCTAATTCATTCCAAAAATTTTCTTTTGAGTTTACATCCAAACCTACTTAAAGAGCATAAACACTTATAACATTGATAATCTTAGTATCAATAATAATCTTTAAAGCTACAATTCTATCTCCATATTTATTAATATTTATAACATTATCCTTCAAACTTTAAATATAATCACACCTACACCATTTCTAGTTCGACTTCTACTTGAATACCAAAGTTTAAACCTAAACTATCAATCTCCTTGGCCTTCTCCCCAACCCATTTAGTTTCTTGAACACATAAAATATTTATCTTTCTATGAACCATAATAACTATTAATTTCATTAATTTACCTGTAAGAGTACCTATATTCTAAGTTCCTAACCTAATTCTAGTATGGGACTAACTTCTTTGTCCGCATCTATCCATAATGTGGGAACCTTTGCTTATTTAGCACTGCACCCGGGTGCCGATGTAGCGGCCCTTGCACATTTTTCACTGTATTCAAGCCACACAATGCATCACTTCTGGGGGATGCCCTTGCATTAACATAATGATTTGAAGGATTCATGTCATGATTATTTTGACAAGTTTTACGCTGGCTGTCGACTACTTATTGCAAATTATAAATTTATCATTTAAAAAAAATATATAAATCATTCAATGCACTTTTGAAAAATGTTTAGATGTAATAACTAGAGAGAATTTGAATCATGGCAAGACCCCTAATTTAGAAGTTTAATCAATGCGCTTATTTAATACATTAAATATACTTTGAAATTTAAATTGCTGCATCATTAAATTTTTATATCCTTAAAGCTAGGAGTATAGGAAAAACGTGATTATTTAAATAAGTGCCTTCCGGGTTAATCTTTCAAAAGAATATTGATTTTTTTGTGTGGACAAAATCATTACTTAGAGATTTTGTCTTCATTTCTGGGAGGTATTTCATAGGCTTAATCCCCTATAGTTAATTACCACTCCAATAATGAATGAAAACTTTTTACAGAAGCTAGTCATTAAGATGTTAATTGTCTACCATGTCATAGTACTTATTTTAGTTTTAAAATAAATGAAATTTATCATCATAGCTTAGAGCAAATGGTGAGAGAAATTAATATGATCAATCAAGATCTCATGATTTCATCAACCCAGGATCTTATGGTCCCTGAGCTAATTAATCCTAAGAGGTAGATGACCTAACCTTGTTGAAGGATTTTTATCAACAACTATAAATTAATTCATCCAAGGAGAATTTAAAGACATAGAATAAATATTTATTCAAGTGATAATTTTAAATCAACTTTAGCTAATAAAAAGTTTTGTATCTTATCAAATATATTGATTCACAACTCAAAAGAATAAAATCATTGAAAAATGTATATGCTATAGTCATAAGTGTAATTTAATGATGTTATTATTCAGCAAATTATCTAATCATAGAACTCTAATAGTAGCTACTTTTTGTATCATTTTTTTACAAAATAAAAAAATTCAAATAAGGACTACATCCTTACTAGGATGAGATGACTTAAATAAGATTCTAGATATACTCTCGACATGATCTAGGGTCTTTTGTAAGCTTAAATTAATCTTAAATTTATCACCATCGATAAACTGCTAGAGAGGTGAATGAATTTTGATCTTTGCCTTAAGGATGAATTTCATTTATATATTTTTGCAATTTTATAAATTTTCAATATATATATATATATATATATATATATATATATATATATATATATATATATATATATATATATCATCAATATTTAAATCAAAATAACCTATAATTATAATTTAAAATTTTAGTATTAATAACCCCTCTAGTTGATACTTTCTCTCAACATGACCATCATCGAAGTATTTGATTAATTGAATTTAATTTTGTTAGTCTTTGTCATCTTTGTTTGCCTGCACATAAAGAATTAGGTTTGCAAGTATTAATTTAAATTTCAAGAGTTCATCATACTATAGACCTTGTTGATTTTATCTATATGCATAGAGGATAGGGTATACAAGACGAACATGTTACTATACTTGATCTTGAGTTTAAAGCATAAACTTTTAAAATAGTTAAATTCTATTGTTGAATGATTGCATATTTTTAAGAGAATAATGTTCAATTTTATTTCATTTTTAGCTTGGGCACCATATTTGGATATTATGTTTGAGTATTTAAACTGATTTATCAACGCACATGTAGATCTTATATTTCATAGTTTGGATAATCAACTCCATTGGGTTATTTGTCATAATTTATTAAGCTTTTTTTAATGATAATTAGTAATTTAATTAAGTTATTGATACATATTGCTATTAATAAGTTTTAGGGTTTGCCTAAAAGTAGCCTCATCACACCACTTAAAGAAATTGTATTTCTTGCAGGGAGTATTCTATTCTTTTATAATAGTGCATTCTTCATTCACGAGAAATACTATTCAATCATGAAATGTGAACATGCTACTTTTGGAAATTAGCTCATGATACATTGTAACTTTATTTTATTTAATAATTACTCATATGAATGCACATCTATTTAAAATGTGAGGGATCATTATAATAGTTGTACATGCACGTGATTTCAAGCATATTAGTGTTCTCATTCTCTCCACTTGCATATTATTTTGTGAATTTGATTAAGTTATGACAAATTATTATCCTTCACATGCTTTCAAGATGTATCATTTCTATCTCTATATGATTATAATTTAAAGTTGTGGTCCCCACAAGGAATCAATTCTCTTGATATAAATAAGGTTTCTCCCATTAGTTCATTTTCATCATAAGCGTATTTTACTAATTATATATAAGGATTTTTAGCATTTATGAGTGTTTTTAGCACAGTTAAAAAAAGTATGTGCTTGCAAGTGATCTTTTAAATTTATTTCAAGTTCACCAAAAGTCTTTCGTATGTCTAGTTTTATATTTAATTCTTAGTTTAGTTCTTCAAGCATGACTCCGTTTTCAATTTTAAATATTTATTTTTATATCATTTTATAATTATAATTTTATCGCAATGAGCCTATTTCACAATATACTTGTGCGTGTGAGGTGTTGATAGTGTGGTAATTGAGACATAATTAGCAACAAGTCAATGAAAATGGAAATAAAATATTCTCTTTTCCTTCTTTTCTTTCCTTTTTTTTGTTGTTTTGGATTTTATTTTGCTTCTTTTTTATGATTTTCTTTGTTTTTTTTTCCTTTTTAGGCTTTATTTGTTTGAAAAATAAGTGGAAGAGAGTGAAGAAAAGAGAAAGAAAGAGAAGTTAGAGACAAGAGGGAGAGAAAGTATGAGAGGAGAGTCTAAAGAGAGGAAGATAAGGGTTTGGAGAGAGAAAGAAGAGTGGCTCGAGTAATAAAGAGAAGGGAGAGAAAGAGAGAGATGGAAGGAGGAGAGGAATGAAAAAGAAGAAGACGAAAAGGAGAGAAAGAGAAGGAGAGAGCTACCATTCTGACCTACTAGCAATGGTAGGTATTGGTGGATAATGGGAGACTAGTGATGATTAGGATGACATTAAGGTTTGGGTGTGAGGTTAAAATTACAAAAGAGAGAATGAGAGATAGATTAGGAAGAGGGCATGTAGTAGAGGAAATTGAGTGAAACCAGATGAGAGGTTGTGGGTTGTGAATCAGAAGGTTAGTTTAGGATTTTTTTTTTAAGCTGCCAGTATGGCTCTCACGCCTTAATTGGGTGTGATTCTTTTTGTTCATTAGTCTACAATTACATATATGCCAACCTCAAAAGGTCTCACTATAATTGTTGTGGTTATTAACAAAATTGCGCTTTTGGTCCACTTCCTTTGTGTTATATTGCCGACATAGTGGCTTCATTATTTTTGAATATGGTCATTCACCTACATGTTTTCCCAAGACTTGGGCAACATCTTTCTTAGTAGATTTTAGTGGTAATTTTTATCTTAAGTTGCACAACATTTAAAAGATATCTTAGTACTAAATGAATGAATATCTAGTAAAATTGTAAATGCACAATGACAATCAACTCAACAAATGAGTCACTCAGCCTTAGGCTTGGTTTCCTTCCCTATAACTTTCATAATCTCTCTTATTGGCTTCCCCAACTCTTCTTGACATTAACACATACCTCTTGAAAATACCTCAACTTCTTGACTAGTTATCCCTATGTCTTCTTAGCGACTCATATCTTCTTTTGATTACTTAGATTATTTAAATGTGTCAATATAAAGTAGGTTAGAAGGAAATGTTATTTTAACTTCATTCTTTATAGGATATGATCATGCCTTGCATGGCATTTGTATAGATAAACAACACACACCTTGATGCATCTATTGATAGTGGTGGAACTCTACAAAAGGTTTTAGCACCAGTTATTTCCACTCTTAGTAAAACTCTTTTTTTAATCATCCTAACTTATTTTTATGATGTTTTTAAGAGAGTATACTATCCTTTATTTAATTATGTATTAAATTATTCTTAAAATAAATTTAATAGATTTGATAACTATTTAAGAAAAATTCATAAACATGGTTTAGAATGAGCATGATTACCGTGGCCTCAAATCCACCCTAAGACATGATGATAGTGGAATCACATGACTCCGTCAGGTGATAAAATAAATAAATGATTTAAAACAAAAAATATTCAGGAGATGAAGTAGACATAATGTGGGGTCCGAAAATTCACCACCCCTAAAGAGGTTTAAGTGTCGATGAAATTTTCGTAAGAAAAGTAGATAAGACACTACCTACTCCCTCATTTTGTGAGGACTTTAGAATTCCGCCTTAACCTAAGAATTACCTAAAGTGAATTTGACATAGTCATTAGATCAAAATGCATAGCTTATAGTAGCAGCATATAGAGTTTAAATTTTAGTCATATGAAATTCATTATATTAACTTAAAGTGGATGGTTGGGGGAATGATGATGCACCTGATCTAGATCCCATGATTCTGTCAACTCGGGCTATTACGGTCCCTAGTCTACTTAGTTAGAGGAGGTAGTCGACTTAACATGATCGAAGGATAATTGTTAGCAGCTATGAGTTGTGTCATCCAAGTAATCCTTGTAGACTTGTGGTGGTGTCTTTCTAAAGAGACAAGCTTAAGTCTACCTTGATGAGGATTTTGCCCTATCAAGTATACCCTGATTCACAACTCAAAGGAAGAGCCATTGGGAGCATACAAACTACATCGATCGTATAATTAATAATTTTGACCCGATCGAGAACTCGATTAATCGCATCATGGAGTCTATTGGCCAAATCACATAGACAGAGGGCATGGGCCATCTCTCTACTGATATGAGATTGAATGAGAGTGAATTTAGAAATACATTTGATTTGACATTGGCTCCTTTGTGAGCTAAAGTTTTCTTAATTCATCACATTTAATAAATAGTTGTGGAAGGTGGATTGAATGGAGTTTGCTTAAGGTATTTAAGTACTTAAGGATTGAATTTCATTTAACCATTAATAGCTTAGTGATATATTAGATTTCACATTTGGTTTGATACTCAATTTAAGTTAATTTAGTTTGAAATTAAAATCACATTTTTTGTGGAAGTATCTTCTTCGGTTGAAATCTTCATTCAACACAGCCATCATCAGGGTATATGAGTTTGCTTGATCATTTAATTTATTGTTTCAGATCCCGTCGACTCAATTAGTTTAATAATAGAGGATCAGATCTATGGTCATGGGACAGAATTAGCTTCTCAAATATTTTGGTGAGTTAAAATTTTTATAATATTATTGGATTTTTGTTAATGCACCAACCTAAGACTCAAGAATCATCCCGCAGGATCCTCGACACTTGAATCTAAACATTCAAAGATGTGTGGGAGGCTCACGAGTGTTTAACATAATAATTTTATTTCTAAATCATGAGATTAATTTCATATTTTCATTTAATTTCAACTTAGCCTGCACATTTTTCAAACATTAAAATTTGCACTCTAAATTTTCATATTTAACCACATGCAAGCATTTACAGCTTAGATAATTTCTTTTAATTAATGAAATCATTGATTTTAAAAATCATAATTAGAATGAAATTTCTTAATTTTTGGATTGAAAAGAACTCTATAACTCATGGAAAATTTAATTTAATATCTCATTCTGCAGAAGAGTTGCGTGATTGTGTGAAAAGGTTTTAGACTTATATTGCAATTTGGAATAACATATTGTGATTCATATTTGCTTCTTTAGTAGTTGAGCTTGAGTGATTCATATCTATTTCTTATGCTTATTAGTAAGCCTTCAAATTTATCTCATACTTCTAATTCTTTGACTTCTCTAGATTGAAATGAATTGTGAAAGTCTATTATTCACTAGAGAACTTATTATACTAATAATGAGTCATGAGAGGCTATTGTAAGCATCTGTATAGTTCAGTCATGGATTCAACTAGGTTTATTCTAATTCACTCAATGTATGATATAGTTCAACCATTTATTAAGAAGCAACACTTATGATTTGTGCTTGTTGATGAACCACTTAATCAACCTTCTTAATTTGTGTATGCACATTTAAGCTTCTTATAAACTTCAGATAACTAAACTATGTACTCATACAAAACCTTTTTATTTATCTCAAAGTGAATCATAAAGTAATCACAATGATTAGTGATGCCTCTCTTTTATACTTGTTAACAAGCCCTTTAAATTCATTTCAAGCCTCCTACAAAATTTTTCCTCTTCTCCGAATCATTTGAAATGAGTCATGGTAGAGTTTATTATTCATTAGGATGACTTGTTTATATCCAATGGTGAGTTATTTGGCTTAATATAAGTCATTTGTAAGTCTCACTTGAACCATATTTGTTTGCTTATAAGTTATGTTTTAATTATACTATAAGTCTTCAATGATTCACTAAGATTCTCCTTTTGGATTATTTTAAGCAAAATATTGTGAGATTCGGTTCATGTATATCAAAGGAATTCAAGTTTATTTCAAGTTTTATAAGTTCACTTGAGTTTGATCCCTATTTTCTTATTTGAAATATGATTTTCAATTTTATTTGTAATCAAGTCTCTTTCAAATTCATTTCAAGTTCATTTATATTTAATTTCTAATTCATTTTTTTAGGATTTTATATTTTATATTTAATTTAATGTTAAATCATTTTTTTGTTAAGTCCTAAAAATTTGATAAAATTTTAATAGCATTTCAGCATAGGGGTGTAACATTTAATAGTTTTCTTGGGCTTGCCCGTCACGCCATGATGAGCGTGACGATCAGTGTTTTGAAACACCTCGATCGGTTTTCAACTTATCACGTACTGATGAGCATGACGAGACCATCAAACCATAATATTGAAAATCATTCTAGTAAATGGTATCTGAGCTTGAGAGCAAAAGCGAACTCTTGGTTCGCTCGTTGAAATTTATTCTATTGTTCATCGTTGAAATAGCTCGAAATTTCACTGTTCCTGTTCGGCTCGTTTGAAAATTGCTTTGTTCGTATTCGGTTGGCTCGAAATGCAATAATCCGAAAAATCTGTATGAAGGATGATTCAACTCCAATCTTTGATACAAAAAGTTCCAACCACCAATGCTTGTATTTCTAATAAATAATTGTGTTAATGTATATATATAATAATAATAATAATAATAATAATAATAATAATAATAATAATAATAATAATAATAATAATAATAATAAAAAATAATATAAAAAATAATAATAAGAATAATAATAATAAGAATAATAATAATAATAAAAATAATAATAAGAATAATAAGAATAAGAATAATAATAATAATAAAATAATAAAAAATAATAATAAAATAATAATAATAAAAAAAGAATAATCATAAAAATAAAAAAATAATAATAATAATGTAATAATAATAAATAATAATAATAATAGTAATAATAAATAATAATAATAATAGTAATAATAAAATAATAATAATAATAATAATAATAATAATAATAATAATAATAATAATAATAATAATAATAATAATAATAATAATAATAATAATAATATATATAATATAATATAATATAATTTTTTTATTTTGAAAATCGGTATCGAACATTCAAACAAATGTTTGT
Organism: Cymbidium sinense; assembly: GCA_021442155.1. NCBI lineage: Eukaryota > Viridiplantae > Streptophyta > Magnoliopsida > Asparagales > Orchidaceae > Cymbidium > Cymbidium sinense. Next base: position 103,521,899 of record CM038218.1, read on the forward strand.
TTTATTTATATCACTGAAATGTTTGTCGCGTTTAGCGTTTAGTAATAACAGACATGCAAACAGCTTTTTGACCCTGAGTGATATCTCTCCATGACCAAGCACCAACACCTAACTTAGTGACCCTCAACTCATTATATGTGTCCATATTTGAAATCAAGTCTAAGCGGTATCTCTCCATGACCAAGCACCAACAACCCTCAACTTAGTGACCCTCCAAGCTTCACCTACTCCGCCTCTCCCAGCAAGGTCAAAACATTCTCAAAAAGCACCGCCTTAACTAAAAGAGTCATCCTTCGATGAAGAAGACTGAAAGCCACACCACTAGCCTGAAGATCCATGGAAGCTTCCTTCTCGAAGAAAAACAACCGACACACAAGATTCAGTCGAAAGATTAGGGCTATCTTCTAAACTTACATAAAAGTGCCTAACTTTGCATAGGCTTCTAGGATAAAGATTTAACAACCCAAGTTTAAAAAAAAAAGAGCGGTGCTTAGGTTTTTTGCTAAAATTCCATATTAAAGTTTGATTAAAAGATGCATTTAGTAAATTCAAGAGACATCTCGATTTAATAAATCGAAAAAAGAAAATATTTGATATGTGATTAAATCGCTAAAAAAGATGTTTGATAAGTTATTTGAAGATTTAAGTCTGTTAGGATTTAAAAAGTTTTTTTAAACAATAAGTCATTAATAATACATAATTAAAATTAACTTAAATATATATTAATTAATCAATTAATAGTATCAATATTAATTTAAAATACTATGTATTAACTATTAATTAATTAAAATTTATAGCTATTAAATTCTTAGTAGATTAATATCTTAGGAATAAAACTATATTAAAGTATATGAAGAGATAAAATCTTATGAATTCTTTCAAAATTTTAATTAATTAACTATCAAATTTATAACAATTAGAATTATATTTACTAAATTATAATTTAATTTTAATAACTTATAAGTTAATCATAAATAATATTTTATTAAATTAGTTTAAATAAAGTTAAATTAAATTAAAACTATCAATTATTATATTAACTAAAATTACTTAAATCTAATTAATAATCACAATTAATTTTATAATTAACTTATAATTACATATTAATAAATAGTTAATAATATTAAATTAAAATTAATTTTATCATAATATTTTAATTAAGAAAAATAGTAATTAAATGAATTATTTAAAATTAATATTTTTGAAAAGATTAAAGAGAGCATTTACATACATAGCACACTTTTATATTTATATATTTAACACCTAAATATAAATATTTACATATATAACACTTAAATTTTTATTATTATTTTAAATAAAAACTCCTTTTTAATTTGTTTAAAGTAAAATTTTGAAGCATAGAAAATATATTATATTTATAAATATTAAATTAGATATTAGATATATATATATATATAATTTGTGTATTATATATATAATTTTTTTTAACAAATTGAAATTTCTTGTTCGTCCTCTCTCTCTGTCTCTCTCTCTCTTTCTCTCTCGCTCCCGTCTCTCTCTCTCTTTCTCTCGCCCAGTTTCTCTAAATCCCGTAAATCTTATTACTAAATCCCAAATTTAGTAAATTTATTTTTGTATTTGGATCCCCTCTAAAGGGGCTTTTACGTGTTCTTGTTGTAAGCTTACAGAAGAGATAAGGTGCTCTCACGCTCATACGTGGATGCAGGAAACTCCATAAGTGGGAGAGGAAGGAAAATCATTTTTGAGAGAATACTCGCGGCTTGCGGCTTGAAGGAAAACGGGGGAGAACGAGAGAGCTTGCGGCAGAACTTACCCTAGCAGTTTGGAGGAATCCCCAAAAAAAAATCCTCCGGCGGAAGAGAGAATTTTTTTTTTAGGTGAATAGATGGCCCCATCATCTCAACATACAAATGGTGCATCTTTATCTCTCATCTCCAACAAATCAATCATCTACAGTATGCATCTTTTGTCTCAAATCTATAAAGTAACTCAAATTATTTTATGTATTGATGCTGTATGTTATCATCTACATAGTCAAATACAGGCTGAACTAGCTCCTCGTTGTTCAAGAGAAAGAAAAAATCACATTCTAGGAAGTATAACAAATAATACTGGTAAAATTTTGTTTGATAACAAATATGTTACTTATTGCTACTCTAGGATAATATATGCTTAGAGCTCTAGTAGATGCTTGTAGTAGATACAATGAAGCACATTACATACATTAATGTCTATGGGTTGTGGCTTTATCTACCTCTCCCACATCTTGTTGGACCACAAATATACATATATTTTTCTACAACTCAATATGCATATTATGGTAATCCACCCTATCAATAGCAACTTTCTCCATCTCATCAACACGAATAAAATAAAGCTCCATCAAGTCCATGTCGATCCACTAAATTTTACCAAATGGGTTGTAGTAAACACATTCTTCCCAAGCAGGCCAGAATAAGAAAAAAAATTTGAAGAAATAATATGTACTTTCAGGAGAGTACATAAAGTACAATTGAAAAATAACTCAAATAAGGTAATATTAAGGCTCCAATAAACCTGTAATTGAATATTATTAAACGGGCTAATAGAAGTGGAAGAAATTCTAAAATTGGTGCAGGCTTCTGAGAGTTCGAGAGATACATACAAAACAACTCAAAAAAAAGCAACCCACAAATTTACCAAATGGGTTGTAGTAAACATTCTTCTCAAGCGAATAAGGAAAAAAACTAAAGAAATAATCAATCATCTCGGAGAGTACATGAGTACATTGAAAAACAACTCAAATAAGCTAATATTAAGGCTAATAAACAGAATTGAATATAGTTAATATTTCCTTTCCAAACAGGCTAATAGAAGAGGAAGAAATTGAATTAGTCTCAGACTGAGAGTGAGACAGAACAAAATAGCTAACCCAACACCTCCAAATTGCTCCAAATGGGTTGTAGTAAACACATTCTTCCCAAGGGCGGAATAAGGAAAAATTGAAGAAAAAAAGGGGTCCTAAAGCTCCACAATTGTTATCTACTAAACATGACATCTCTAGACATGGAAAAGCCTCAAAAGCAAAAATAGTAGCTTTTAATGGCATCTACAAACACAATACATTTTCCAAAGCAATTGATTTCCAACATATCAAACTTCGATTGTACATTTATCAAATCAATTATTTCATACCCTTATGTAAGATAACGTGCGAACTCACTCATTCATCTTCTTTTGCCAATCCTTGGGTGCCTCCACCGGAGGTTTGATTCTCATGTATTTGTGGACAAACATCCTGCAGTCGACACTATTTTGTTGGACTGGTAGCCCACTCATTATTGAAAATTTGCCCCTAAAAATCAACCAATCAGCCTCTAAATCATTTTTAATAGAATGTAATTAACTTATTCTCCAAACATGTAAGTTAAAAAAATTTGTACTCTCATGAGAGTACAAAAGTAATAAATCTCAAAACTAAAACTAACCAATCAGCCTCTAAATTGCTTCTAATGGAATATAATTAACTTATTCTCTCCAAACATGCCAAAAAAGCTGACAGAAATTGAAAAAAAAATTTGTACTTTCATGAGAGTACAGAGACTACAGATGCAAATCTACCCCTAAAAACCAACCAATCAGCCTCCAAATTACTTCTAATGGAATGTAATTAACTTATTCTCTCCAAACATGCCAAAAAATCTGACAAAAATTGAAAAAAAATCTATACTTTCATGAGATTATGGAGAAATCTCCAAAAATCAACCAATCGCCCAAATTACTTAATAGAATTTAATTATATTCTCCAAACATGCCAAAAATAAAAAAATTGAAAAAAATCTACTCTCATGAGAGAGAGATAGAAGACAATCATTAAAATCAAATAATCAACCTTAAATAACTTTCTAAATAACTTATTCTCTCCAAAAATGAAAAAATTTGAGAATTTCATGAGAGTAAATGAGTACGAGTCTCTAAAACCAACTAATGTTCAAAATTACTTAATGATTGTAAATTAACTTATTTTCTCCAAACATGCCAAAAAATCCATATAAATTGAATAAATTACTCTCAGTATGAGAGTACACATACATCACCTAAAACCAACCCCTCCAAATTACTAATAAGAATTAACTTCTTCTCTCCAAACATAAATGAGAAATTTAAAAAAAAATTTGTACTCTCATGAGAGTACATACAGTAAGGATGCAAATTTGCCCCTAAAAATCAACCAATCAGCTTCCAAATTACTTCTAATAGAATTTAATTAACTTATTCTCTCCAAACATGCCAAAAAATATTACAGAAATTGAAAAAAAAATCTGTACTCTCATGAGAGTATAGAGAGTACATAGAGTACATATGCAAATTTGTCCCTAAAAATCAACTAATCAGTCTCCAAATTACTTCTAATAGAATATAATTATATTATTCTCACCAAACATGCCAAAAAAATGTGATAGAAATTGAAAAAAAATCGTACTCTCATGAGGAGTACAGAGGCAAAATACCCTTAAAACCAAATCACCTCCAAATTGCTTCTTAATGTAATTAACTTATTCTCTCTAAATATACCAAAAATTTTGACAGAAATTGAAAAAAACATGTACTTTCATGAGTGTACAAAGAGTACATATGCAAATCTGTCCTTAAAAACCAATCAATCAGTTTCTAAATTGCTTCTAATGGAATATAATTAACTTATTTTCTAGAAACATGCCAAAAAATCAGACATAAATTGAAAAAAAAATCTCTTCATGAGAGTAAAAAAGAGTATGATATAACCGCCTAAAACCAACCAATCACTCCAAATTACTTAATGGAACAATTAACTTATTCTCCAAACATGCCAAAAAATTTGACAAAATTGAAAAAAAAATCAGTATTCCATGAGAGTGAGAGTACAAATCTTCCCTAAAATAAACCAATCGTCTCTAAATTACTGAATGTAATTAACTTATTCTCTCCAAACATGCCAAAATTATGAAAAAATCAGAATCTCATGAGAGTCTGAGAGATGCAAATCTGCTCTAGAAAATCAACCAATCTCCAAATCGCTTCTAATAATGTAATTAACTTATTCTTCCAAACATGTCAAAAATGTGACAAATTGAAAAAAAATCATACTCTCATGAGAGTACTAAGAGGCATACAATCCCCAAAACCAACCAATCGGTCCCCAAATTACTTTTAATGGAATGTAATTAACTTATTCCAAACATGCCAAAAATCGATAGAAATTGAAAAAAATCGTACTCTCATGAGAGATGAGACAGATACAAATCTCCCAAAACTAACCAACCAAATTCTTGGAATGCAATTAACTTATTCTCTCCAAACATGCCAAGAAATCTAACATAAATTGAAAAAATCTATACTCTCATGAGAGAGTATAGATAAAATCGCTAAAAAATCAACCAATCACCTCAAATTGCTTCTAATAGAATTTAATTAACTCATTCTCTCCATACAGGCCAAAAAATTTGATATAAATTGAAAAAAAATTTGTGCTTTCATGAGTGAGAGAGTGATGTAAATCTACCTCTAAAACCAACCAATCAAATTTCCAAATTGTTTAATGGAATGTAATTAACTTATTCTCCTCAAACATGCCAAAAAATCCATATAAATTGAAAAAATTGTACTCTCATGAGAGTGAGAGATAAATACAACCGCTTCTAAAATCAACTAATCACTTCTAAGCTTCATTGGAATGTAATTTATTCTTTCCAAACATGCCAAAAAATCGACAAATTAAAAAAATCTCTCATGAGATGCAGAGGATGCAAAGCCTTAAAACTAACTAAAAAACCTTCAAACAACTTGTAATACCGTATATTAATCATATTATATCCAAACATAATAAAAAATCTGACAAAAAAAAGGCAAAATGGGTTGTACTCTTATAAGAATAGTGAGTGCACATGAAAAGCTTTAAAACAAACAAAATCCTCTCGAAAGAATTCAATAGATAGTTAAATAAAAGATTTTCAAAGAATATCACTAATAAATCCTAAAAAAAAATTATACATATAAAACGGTTTAGGAATTTTACCGATATTTTTTATTTAATATATCATCCGCTTAATTTGATCGCATATCAGATAACTTCAATTGCTCTCCATCTTGGGTTCTTCCCAAAAATGAAATTAGATTTTCTGTTTCTTTCCGGTTTGTCTGAAAAAAATATATATTATCTAAAATATTTCTTTTAAATTTCTCCATGAAAAGTTTTTCATTGAATGGGACAGGTAGGACAGAATGTAAATGACGTATTCAGTTAATTGACATCGTTATTAAGTAAAAAAAAATATATTTTTATAATAGACAGATATTACATTCTTGCTAGAGATAGAAGGCACCGACTCGATGTAATATTTTCTTCTCTAAAGGGGCGAATGCAGTCGAGCAAAAGAAGAAAAGAAAAACTTGAACACAGGAGCCGAAGAGGGATTTTTCGGATGTAAGTAAATAGAAAATAAATTTTTTTTTTTTTTTTTTTGTTTCTGTACAGAAGCATTTTTATTATTATTATTATTTTATTTGTTTTCAAGAAACGTGAGCGGGAGGAATACATTGAGGGCAGCTATATTATTTTTATTTTAAATTTAATTAATTAATTAATAACAATATTATTAAGATAATATTATTAATGTTAATATTTATATATAATTATATATTAATTGAATGATTTTCATTATTAATAATAAGAGTTTATAAAATAAATTTATTACTTTGCTGATTTCACTTTAACATTATTACGGACATTAGTTTATTTTTATATATTATATATACATGTCAATTAAAAATAATTAAATAAAGAATTTTTTTCTTTTATTTTTATTTTTATTTTTATTATTTATTATTTATTATTTTATTTTTATTTCAAGAAAAGAAATAAAAAAGAAGGTCAACAAATACCCCTCAACAAATATGATACGTGCATGATACAAATTATATTTGTTGTGAGCTAATTGACTTTGTAGATTTTTTTTCTTTTAAGATAATTTATTTTTTAATTTTTATTTTGCCTCTTCTCGTTCACTTTTTTTTTTTACAACTTAGTGTAACTTATTATTTTCTTCTTGCTTATGTTTTACCATGGTGTCACCTGTGTTCTTAGATGCATTTTTTTGATCATTTGGTAGGAAGATGTTTAGCTGGAGGAGACCTAATGACTTGTCATCTACCGAGCTATAGGAGGCTATTTAGATTGACGTTATCCCCATGAAGATCGGGATGTCGAGGGATAACAGCAATGAGTATGTTGAGAGGACGTGACCTTTACTGTGGTTTCTTTGCTATCCTCCATACTTCCGTGCTATACTGACTCATTTGCTTTTGAGGATCCCGTAGGATTGGGTGGCTATTAAGCGAAATATGGGGAGTCCCTTCCTGGATAGAACAAGAATTTCAGTCAACTGGATATTGTGATATTTTGTATCTATTTTGAAGAGCATGAAAATTCTAAACTTTTGAGCCACCTTAGTTATGGGGCAGTGACTTGCTTCGAGATTCATTCGTTGGCAGGATTCCTAGTTTTCCACATGGATATGTCACATAGGCTAAGTACATCTTACAGGCTTACATAGACATTTTACGAACAACTGGTATTTATGAAGCAGTACATGTGTCCATATTTAATTTTAGTGGCATTCCCCCTACTTGAGCTCACAGAGTTGTAGAGTTTTGGGATACGAGCCAAAACATATGTTGGATAGGCTCAGAGGAGTTGATAGTTACACTTTGGGACTTACAGATTGTATCAAGCCTCATCGTATTTAGCTATCATTATGAGGAGTGTGTTCCGCTTGATAAGGAGTGTTTTTCGACTGGTTGATGGTAGGTTAGCCATGCCACTTATTTATATTGATCTTTTATCGAGCCACTATCTTCTCTCTGGACTCAGTACTCTGGCATTCACGTGCTACACCTGAGTACAAGGATCTGAAGTTTCTTACAGATCACACTACGGTGAGTATGTAGCTACATGATCCTTTTGGATTAGGAGTGTGAGGCTAAGTTTGGGAGGGATAGTCTTTGAGCCTTCTTTACTAGTTGGACATGCTTCTCCAGCCATACAAGATTTGAGGAGAACTTATTTTTAGCAGTGTTTATAGCTACCTAGTTTTGCATCTTTCTCTCATTACATAGAGAGGTCTATGTGTATTAGACGGTAGAATTTCACGAGAGTGGATCTCATTAGATCCAAAGCAGCCTAGAGTTCTGAGTTCTTGGGGCAATTTTTGAGGTGATTTATTGAATAAGCGCTATCCTTGGCCTTCTTATATGCTTGGATTCACCCTCATATGGTGCCTTTACTTATTTTGAGTGCCCAACATACTTTCGAATGTGATATCACATTTATTCAGCTTGTAATTACATCATCTACTTTTGAGAGAGATCATATGTCTATTCTTCTTTGTACTACACTTGGCCAGGGATCGATTCTTACTAGTTCACCGGCCATATACAGTTCGTTTACCATATGCAGGCCGACCTTACTGACGGCTTCAATGAGAGTGTTAGATTCACTACCTCATAGTTGAGAGTGGCAAGTACCTTTTCAACATACATCTAGTCAGGCTTGTGTCTGAGGTTTGAGTTAGTTATTATTGAGGGCTATTAGCCCACCGTGGGTTGCATGAATTAAGTTTTCCTAGTCTATCTCATGAGCTATCACCATTCATCCTGGATAATGTGATGTCGTGAAGACTGAGCAAGGCTCTCAGCTATGCTGCTATTATGCTACTTCTAGTTTGGCTACATTTATCGAGGCTTGGTATTAGCTTTATTTTTGATAGCTCCTTCATATCATAGTTACATAGGGGTCAGCTATATACTCTCATCTCACTGGTACTACAGCCCTTTTATCCTGAGCGCATGTAAGAGAAGAGATATGAGCATAGAGTGAGGTCCTTGGGAGTTCTTCGAGGTAAGAGAACTCATCGTTGGTCACCACTGACAGGAGATAGCAACGCTAAAGGTATAATCAATATCTTGCTCTCTTTCAATACTTCTATCATCTTTTTTATCATATCATTAAAACATATTCAATGTATCTGATATTTTAAGTTGATTCATGACAGATGTAGTAGTTGACAAGAAGGTTAGGGTTGAGGACACCACTCCTCATAGCAGAGTTAGAGCTAGGGATTCTACTCCTAGCTATACAGAGGTTCCTTCAGTAGCTCACAGATGTAGGTACAGTCATCCTAGAGAGCCTGTTTGAGCTTCAGTTGATTATTCCATGAGTCCACTTCCACGGTGACTTCTAACTCGTGACAGGGTGCCATAGATGTTAGCTAGTACTAGATATGCTACTGAGGACTTTGGAGTTGAGCCATCAAGTGTGCTTTCCTTTGATACTGCCGCCTCAGATTTTGCTACTTCATCTGTGGAGTCACTTTTCCCTACCGAGCCTTACTCTATCCATTATCCTGGGGAGACTTCTGAGGTGAGAGACCTCATACTTAGTGGAGCTTCTGTCGAGCTGGCAAATAGCCCTGGAGCTTACCAGATAGTGAGGGTCACCGAGGATTATGCCACCTATGATGCATCGGTTCAATCAGATTCACCATGTTCAGGTACTTTACTTCCTCTCTTTGTTCTTTAGTTGCACCTCTTTAAATTTATTGCTTTATCTTATACTGATCATTTTTGTTTATTTTTTGCAGTGCCTGAGATGGGTTATGAGTCTGAGATCTACCACCAATATCCATCTACACCAGATCCATGCGGGGCTTTGGATTACGCCTTGGTGTTTTAAGGGTGATGTGATTTAGGGTCCACTCACTCCTCTAGAGTCATTAGACAACTTTACATCATACACAAATACTATTCTGGATCTTCTAGCTCACACTAACTTGGAGCAGGTTCTCAGGTACTTAGAGGCTCTTTGTAGAAACACATAATTTTTGATCCACTAGATGAAGTCACTCAGTATTGTCCACTCCAGCACTTCACTAGTAGAGCTTCAAGAGCAAGTCATGATACATAGGGAGGCGGCTAACCTAACACATGATGAGTTTGAGAAGAGTGCTGAGGCTCTATGACACTACCGTCAGAGATCGATAGATGCCACTTCTGAGTAAGACAAATTAATTACCAAGATCAGTGGAGGGATCTCACGAGCTTGATATTCTACAAGTCAGACTTGTAGGCTAAGCAGGATAGGGGAGCTCAAGCTATAGGGAGCGACCATTACTAGATGCATCGAAGCTATGGTGGATCTTTGAGGCTACTTTGACGAGTCAGAGGTTTACAGAGTGAGTGAACATCGCCTTTTAACAGTTTATTCAAAGACAACTTCAAGAGAATCGTCAGCTTCCTTGATGTACATTTTCTTTTATCTCTTTTTATCAATGTGTATTATCTTATAGCATTACTGTCTTCTTTTGTTTTATACTGCACTTGAGATTTTGTATCTCCATTTTTGCATATCTCTGAGATATTTTTATAAAGTTGCTGTTTTAAGGATAAATCATCTTTTATAATATTGTTTTTAGTCCATTAGTTAACTAAGAGAACTTTTGATTCTAAATCACTTGGGTATGTCAAATCAAGTCAGCTTTAGGCAGAATAACTATTATCATTGAACTAGCAAGTGGGAGCTCTATCACTACGGCCTTTTCTTACAACTTATTGAGTGAGAAGAGCAATCAACAACTCAACCATATTTATGCTTATTGAGTCTAACATTCATGGCCCACTTGAGTCTTAGACTTGAGCTGTGAACAAACTTGTGCTCCCCAACTTAATAATATCAAAGTTCATAAATTTAAAATCCTCTCACTTGACTTTTAGAACTATTACAAGTATAGAAGATGAGTCTTTCAATTGTGGAATCATCTTACATGCAGTTTATTTAAAGATGCATTTTCGTAGTTCAGAATAACTAAATGCATCTTTATCATTAGAATATTAGAGTAATCTGGGGTGTTATTTTTGATTTATGTGTATGGGGGACACCACACAGTTCTGAGGGTGTACTTATTGAGGTGATCAGGTATGACATTAAGGAATAGAGCACTATCTCAAAAGATAGAAATTACTATCCTATACTAGACCTAATCACCTTAATAAGGACTCTTAAGGCATTGTGGGTCTTCGAATATACTAGAGATTTTTTTCCTACTTTACATGGATGAATAAAGCAGGATTTATTTAAATCGAGTTTTAAAGTTCCCTATGGGGGTAAGCCCCCATAGTTAATTACATCATAAAGAATGTGAGTTCCTTAGGAATACTCTCGATTAAAGTAGACAATTATTATCTCCAAAGATTTCAAAGATAGGACTATCAATAAATTGACTATGTTTTGAAAATCAACTGAGAAAGTTCAAAATGAGAGACTTATTTTTGGAAGCTGAAGGAGATGAATAAGGAGTGCTCATGATACTAAGAAACCTAATGAGCATTCCAATCTATCCTATTGTTGGGCTTTATTTGTTTGAAATTGAGGAGAATTATATGTTTGAATTAAAATTTTATTAGAAGGCTAGGTCTTATAATCCCATAATACAAGATCGTAGAAATGCTTAAGAGGTGAGGATTTAAGCTTGTAGCCCAAACAAAATAGCTACCTCGGATCCTAAATCTAGGGAGCTTTGGCAAGAACCAAAGCGCGACCTAAATCTAAGTGGAGATGGGTATATAATTTACCTCCATAAGAGATGATAAATCACCTGACTGCTGGACTTACAACTGCCTGGAGTGGCAGCCAGCTAACTCCTTATACGCTTTAAATCCATGTGGCCAAGTCATATGAATTACAAGATAGTTAGGTTGTTATTATTTAGAAAGAGACTAAAGTCTTTAAACCTACTCTCTAAAGAGACTAGAGCATGAATGGTATGAGTAATGACTTAATCTAATACAAATCATTTCAAATTTAATTTGTATTTGACACTTCATTTTGACAAAGGCTTTGGGATTTTGATGCCTATATGCATGATGAAATTAGATCATTGGTTAAATTAGTGAGAAAAGGGTGTTTTCCACCACAAGGGATGCCCTCACAGGTCAAGCATTCCCCTATCGTTCAAGGATGAAAATCCCCTATTTCAAGAGAGAAATAATTTGATATGCATGTTGTGAAGCATTCAATCATTCAACTAAGGGGTTGGTAAATCTTTTAATTATCTTGATTTAATGTCTAGGTTTTATATGAGGTTATGAGTTATTTAGAAATTTAATTATGAGTTATAGTTGGATAGAAAATTTATTTTTTTCTAAGAGCCTAATCACATCCAAGCTATACAACAAACACCAATCATAAAGAAACTATGAAAAGGCATGCCATTTCTAATGCACAAGCTAAATAAAATATCAAATAATTATATAACTAGTGCAAAAGAATAAAAGGTCGGTGTAGTCGTGTACCACCGTATAACCAGAAAATAAAAATGGGTAGTTGAGCTTTATCTTTATACAACTCGGATTACAAAAGAATAATTACAATTAAGAATGAATACATGTTATGGAGGTCTTCATATTCTTCAAATCTTCATGTCTTCTTTCCTCCTCTTTGCTTCTTTGATTTGGCTCACTTCAAGTCAACACATGGCACACAAGACATAATCTTTCTAGCCAATGCTCATCTTAATTCTCCCATAGCACTAATCCTAATTCCTAATTACAAAATTACATTGAAATGAAAAGATAAATCTAAATACACCTATAAAACAAAGGTTAGCTAAACATATATTCCACCTAAGCAATTATATTTATAATTTGCCTTAGATGAGTAACCAAGCCCACCGTCTTAGCTTAGGGTTTAAGCAACTTGCAAAGAGAGAGCATTTATATTTATTTTTCAATGGACCCTTAAGCATAATCCCCTGCAGAAAATATGATTAAGGTAATAACGACCTAACATCTAGTCTACGAAGCATACACCATAACATCCAGTCTATAATATTACATCACAAAATAAAATATACATCAAACCATGCACCATCCTAACCTAAAGCTAGAAGTGGTGACTTAATCTAATGTGTGTGTATTAAAGCTTGTGTGGTATGTCCTAACTAGGCTTTAGAGTTATAGTTTCCTAAATGTAAAAAAATTCAATTTAAAGGGTGGTTTCACTTTAAGTTATTTAGTTGATTTATAAAGTTTTAATTTGTGAATTGTTTTGTTTCATATGACCTACACAAAACAACTAAGTGTTATAAAGAGAAGGAAAGAGAGGATCACTCTCTTTTATCCCTATCTTAAGTCATTTCTAAAGCTATTTAATTAAATAATTCTCTTTAGTGAATGGCTTATTACATATTTTAATTAATCTTAGGTTTAAGTTCACTTTAAATAACTTTATTCAATAAGAAAGATATCTTAAGATTAATTAGAATTAATTACCATCACATGACAAATGTTTGTTTATTTCTTTCCATCATATTTAACATGCATATGATTAAGTCCTAAACATACCTAGACATGCAATTTATATCTTAGCATACTTGAATGATGAAAGTAAGCAAATATATTTGGAATTGATATTTCATTTGGTTGAATTATTTTGTCATATTAATTTAATGCTCTATCTAAATTCTTATACAAAAGCATAGGCAAAGAGCTTTAAGTTACATGATTAATCAATTCAACCACTTGAACAAAGTATGAATGCATGTTTCTTTTTAATAGAAAATAAGATTTTCATTCATTTGACAAATGTACACACAAACGTATAAGAATTTTATGCAAGTACATCGCCATTGTTCTACACAAAGAGAGTGAGGTAGGAACCTCCTTAGGCCTACTTAAAGTCGTGCGTCCCAGGGATGTCCAAATTAATATACCTGCTATCCTTAGATACATATGGATGTATAGGCAACTAGAAGAATGAGAATCATGCAAAAGTAGAATTGATTTGATTAAATTATGATTTTCATCCACTAGTTGTATCACACACACACACACACACACACACACACACACACACACACAGATAGTAGAATTGATTTACAAATCCAAAGGGATAGTCTATCAGTCATGGTGTAGAGCTAACCAACCAAAGGGGTGCCTTTCGGTGTGCAATGGTCAAGTTAGGAAGATAGCTTGTAGACTTAAAACTTCCTGAATAAAGGACTACTGGGGTGATTGGTTGATAGCATAACAAATCGACTCGACCTAAAGTCTTTGGTGTGCAACAAATATGGGAAAGACATGATAGACTTATATCTTTCAAAGCAAGGATGACCGCTGGGGTGACCTGTTAGTAGCACAACAAGTCAAACCTGACCTAAGGGTGACTATTAAGAGAGTGTCGACCTAGGGACTTATCTCAACTCAAAAGTAGTCAAACAATTCCTATAGAGAGTTTTGTTGACACTACCTTAAAGATAAGATGCCTGCTTGGAAAAAGGTACCGCTGGGGGTTTTTCTTCAAATCCATAAGAGAAAATATATATTTATTTTATTTATATATGCGTGGACCCTATTGGTGTGCAAGGGACAACACTAAGAAGGAGCTTATATCAGCCTAGTCCTATCTCAAATTTACTGGACCAAAGGAGAATCTGCATTTCTGCAAGACAAATTCTCCAATCATAGAGCCAAAAGTAACCCGAGTAGTGTCTAAATGGGATCGCTAAGGACGTGCTCCAAATAGAGTTCCCGTAGGGGAGGTGCTGCTAGGGGCTTTATCCAAGACCCTGTAAAAAAATCCTTAGGTATATGGTGGACAACTCTGGGAGAATGCTTGTATACTTTCATCTGCCATGAGTGGTGTATCCACTGGGTATCCTGATGGTGATAACCCCAATCAACGCAGTGCAATAATCAATCTAGAGAAGGCATGTAGACTTACATCTCTTTAAAGTGAATTGATTCGAGATAGTTTATCATCACCGATAGTGCTATTCGACCTGTCGCCTGTCGGCAGTATATATTTAAGAAGAAAGCGTAGCATACTTACCTCTTCCAAAGTAGAGATCAATCGCTGGGGTGACCCGCTGATGATGCAATAGATCAACTCGACCTAAGGGCGACTACTAAGTAGGGAGTCACAAATAAGGATTAGACACAGACTTGAAATAGTCAGGAGGAAAGGAGCCACTGAGAGACTTACCCTAGTCCTCTACTCAACCATGTTAGTTCATGATGGCTAGTTTAGGAAGAAGGTGTAGCAGACTTACATCCTCTCAAATGAAGCTAACATAAGGGTAGCTTACCGACCACACAGTAAGACCTACCATGTTAATAAGGCACTTGTTGATGTGCAATGGTCAAATCAGGAAAAAAGTGTAGCAGACTTACATGTTTCTGAACAAGGGACCACTAGGATGAGACACTAGTAAGGTAGCATGTCAGCCCGACCTAGAATAGATAATGAGTGAGTGCCATAGGAGGCTTACTCCCACATCAAAATAGCCCGAGACAAAGGATATGTGTTCATTTTATATGTGATTATGTGTAGTTTGTGTTTGTGTTGATGAAGGATAGGATGCCTCTTGGGATCTCTTACACCTATCCTAAACATGTTATGGCAGATTCACAAGCAAAGATATTTCTCAACATAGAAGAGATGGAATTTGAGATTAAAGAAATTTTATTGATGATTGATTTGAAATAAGATTTATGGATAGTATTTTTTTAAGGTAGAGCTTGTTGATTGAAAGCATGGGGCGCTCTCCTTTATAATTTATGAGTTAATAAGATCCTCCTTGGTAGGCCTTCTCTATGGCAAATTGGCCTTCCCAAGTAGGGTTCAAACTTGCCTCCCATCTTTCGACAGACAACAATTGATCTCCTTAGAACTAAAATAAGCTATCTTACTTGAAAAGCTTTATGACAGACCAATTTATTATGAGCTTGAATCATTTTGGCTTTATACAACTCGACGTTCTGGCATGCCTGGAGGTGTCTCTCCTCCAAACCTGCGAGCTCTTCTAATCATAATTTGGCATTATGCTCAATTGTCATCTTACTACCCACATCTATCCTTAATGATGGGAGTTGGATTTCTAACAGTAGGACTACTTCAGATCCATACACTAAAAAAATGGGGTAGATTGAGTTGGAGTTCTATATGCGGTGCGGTAAGCCCACAAGGCTTTAATTAACTGGTCATGCCATTATCTCTTGTTGTCGTCGAGTGTGTTCTTTAATATTTGGATGAGAGTTTTGTTGAAGGCTTCTGCCAAGACATTTGCCCTTGGGTTGTAGATGATAGAGTATCTCCAATCTATGCTGTGTCAACGGGCAAAACTATTGGTTTTAGTGCTCTTGAATGCAGTACCATTATTGGATATAATTCATTTAGGCACCCCGAACCTATATACGATATGGTTCTTAAAAAATTAGAGCACATGCTGAGCTGTGACCTCTCTGAGTGGGATTGCCTCCGCACACTTGGAAAAGTAGTTGGTGGCAACTAGAATGAATCGATGACCCTTGAAAGAAGAAGGATTAATCAGACCCACTATGTCGGAACCCCAACACTTGAATGGCCATGAGGCCAATGTTGGATGTAGAATATTGGGTGGTTGATGTAGGACCACACCGAGTACCTGACATTGATGGTATCTCCTAGTTACATCCATGTAGTCTGTGATCATCGATGGCCAGTAGGATCCTAGTCTCTTGATCTTGGCTTCCATCTTCGGACCAGATTGATGAGCTCCACATAATCCTGAGTGTTCCTCAGTCACGATCTTATGGGCTTCATGTTTGTCCAAACAACATAATCACATATGATTGAAGGACTATATGGTGCCATCCACAAGAGCATAGAAAAGGGCTCTCTGCTTTACTTGATGTGTTAGTGACTTATTTTGAGGTAGTTTGCCTATCTCCAGACCATGAATGGTTACCTCCAATTTAACTCTTCGTCCTTTTTGGAAACAACAACCTCCCCTTAAAGAGAGAGTCTCTCGATGAGTTTAACATCAATAAGGGATAAGACTTATCAATTTTGGACCCTTATTGGTATAGACTCATCTTTCAAATATGCCAACTCCTTGGAAAGCTAGGCTAATGCATCCGCTAGCGCATGGACTGGACAGATGATATAATAATCTCATCACATCATGGTATGGAGATAGGAGAACAATTCCTACCCCTGCCTTTCCTAGGAGAGTAGATCATGGTTTTTCTCTCTTTTGAAAGGAAGCCACACCATCAAAATACATCTCTCAGTGGTGAATGCTAGTGTCCCCTAAGTTTATGATTTGTTCATCAGGGAGGTCAACACTAAGCGAGAAATCAGCAGGAAGTGGGTGTTCTGCTAAGAAATCTTCTAGTGCTTGTCCTTTTATCGCACGGAGGGGTACGAATGTGATGTCAAACTGTGACAAAATCATGGAGCAATGCGCCAACCATCTAGATAGCATCACCCGTGTAATGAGATATTGCATTGGATTGATCCTGGAGATCAGATTAACCTTATGAGAAATCATCCAGGCCATACAACAAACACCATTCATAAAGAAATTATGAAAACGCATGCCATTTTTAATGCACAAGCTAAAGAAAACATCAAACAATTTTATAGTTAGTGCTAAAGAATAAAAGGTCAGTGCGGTTGGGTACCGCCATACAACCTGAAAAGAAAAATGGGTAGTTAAACTCTACCCTTATACAACCTAAATTACAAAAGAATAATTATAATTAAGAATGAATACATGCTATGGGGGTCTTCATCTTCTTCAAATCTTCATGTCTTCTTTCTTACTCTTTGCTTCTTTGATTTGGCTCACTTCAAGGCATCACATGGCACACAAGACATAGTCTTTCTAGCCAATGCTCATCCTAATTCCCCTATAGCACTAGTCCTATTTCCTAATTTTAAAATTACATTGAAATGGAAAGATAAATCTAACTACACCTGCAAAACAAAGGTTAGCTAAACATACATTCCACCCAAGAAATTATATTTATAAATTGGGCTTAGCACCCCGCACATGAGTAACCAAGCCCACCTGTCCTCACTTGGATTATGCTTAATTATCATTAATTAATATAGGAGAGTAATTAAGGCTTAATCCATTAATTTCCCAAATTAATTATCTAATAAATCCTAAGAAAAATAGGAGAGGCATAGGTCATCCCCCTAATCATCTCTAGAAAGTTTGACATTAATTAGATAATTAATCAGAGAGTAATTAGGCTAATTAAATTTTTAATTAAACCTTAATTAAGTAAAATTATTATTCAAAATTAATTAATAATAATTTCAATGGATTCTCCTCTAAAATATCTTTAAAATGAGCCTGCATTTGTATTATTTAGATTTTTCTATAATCAGTTATAAATTTTTTAAGTTTTAACATTAAAAAAAGATTAATTAACCAAATTAACCCCATAATCCCATTATGCCACATGGTCGCACGCACTTTGTATGCAATCCGGATTGGTTATTGAAGTTGTCACATCTAATGTCGATGCGAATGGTGGTAGAATGCATTTTCACATAGGTCATCCGATCTGAGATTGAACGACCATGATTAAACATGCAGATTAAAGGAGAAATGGGGGTTCTACACGTGATCAGATCAAGACCATTTGTTTCGATCATGCGGAATGGACGGTCTGTGATCTGTCTCCTCCCGAGCGATGAGAGACGGATACCGTTCGTCGATCGTCGCTTGATCCGAGCTCACCCAAGCTCAAATGGAGATTAAATTGATCCCACACCTTCAAAAAAGCACAACAAACATATAAAATGGTGGAGATGGCATGATATGCAAGTTTCCTTCATAAAGGACCAACCTATTTTAAGCTAAGGATCAGTTTTAATGGCATACCTCACCGGAGCTTATGACTGGTGGTTCCAATGATTAAGGAAGCTTTGTTTGGTATAAACGAAGCCCAGTTAAGCTGCACGAGCATTGATTTGGTGTGGTTTCCTCACAAGAACAACCCATGACACATAAGTGATCGGCCTTAGTCAAAGTCCCACTTCTGGCGGTCGGAGGTGATGGGAAGTGTGGTGAAAATATTTTAAGATTTATAAGATGTATAATTCCATCTTCACCCTATGCAGAATAAAATGAAGATAGAAATATACTCTTTTATGCATTTTTTTTGGATGCCACGTAGATCCGCATATATTTTTATTGAGGGTGATTGGGTATGACATTAAGGAGAGGTGTATTATCTCGAAAGATAGAAGTCACCACCCAATAAAGGACCTAATCACCTCAATAAGGACTCCTAAGGATAATAGGTCTGCTTCTATACGAGAGATGCTTCCCTTACTTTACATGGAAAAGTAAAATAGAATTTATTTTAAATTAGGTTCGTTAAGTTCCCTACAGGGGCAAGCCCCCATAGTTAATTACATTCTAAGAAAGGGGATTCCTTTGAAAGACTCTCGATTAAGGTAAATGGTCATTTTCTCTAAAGATTTTAATAGGTAGGACTATCAATTGATTAGTTTATTTGTAGCAAATCAAGTGAGATCAATCAAGAGGAGGGAGTTCTTATCAAAGCCAAATGAAGATGAGTAGGGGATGTTTAGGATACTAGGAAGCCTAGTAAGCATCCCAAACTATTCTATGGTTGGGCTTTACATTTTTAAGATTGAGTAATTTATTTGAGTTGAATTTTTCTTAGAAGTTTAGAGCTTATAATTCTATAATACAAGGTTATGGAAATGCCTAAGAGGCGAGGATTTATGCTTATGACCCATAGAAGGGAGAAGCAACCTCAGAACCTAAATCTAGGGAGCCTTAACGAGGGCCAAAAGCCCGACCTAAAATTAAGGCAAAAATGGGTACTTGATTTACCTCCACAAGAGAGGATAAACTACCCAACTATTTGGACTTACAACTGCCTGGGAGTGGCCACCAACTAACTCCTCCTATGATTTTAAGTTCATGTAGGCAAGTCATATGCTTTATACAAGATTGCTATGCTGTTATTTATTTAGAAAGGGACTAAGTCCTTAAACACACTCCTTAAGAGACTAGATCATCTAAGAGCATGCTTCAAATGACTTAAATCTAATGCAAAACATATTACATCTTATTTTTATTTTTGGACAATCATTTGACTCAGGCTTATAGGATTCATATGCCTAATGCATGAGAAATTAGATTATGGGCCAAAATCAGTGAGAATGGGGAGGTGTTTCCACCATAGTTCTCGAAGGTCAAGCCAAGTTCTCTAGCAAAAATGGAAGCCCTCCAATCAAGAGTAAAATCATATGCTTTTATGCATGATGTTAGAAAAGAAATACTCATCTAGCTAAGGGGTTGCTAATTCTTTTATCTTGATTTTTAGCCTAAGATTTAGGTGAGGTTATGAGTTATTTATTTTTAATTTTGATTTGATTAATTTGGTAGAAGATTTATTTTTCCCTAAGAGCCTAATCGTCATCCAAGCCATACATCAGGCAAAACAGAAACTAGGAAAATGAAGCCATCTTAATGCACAAGCTAAACAAAACATCAAATATTTTATAAATCTAATGCAAAAGAATAAAATGTCATTTATGGTCGGGCACCACCGCCAAAACCCAAAAAATAAATTGGGTGAAGCTCTACCCTTATACAACTCGGATTACAAATGAATTAATTTATAATCAAGTAAGGAAATTCATGTTATGGGTGTCTTCATTTCTTCTTTTCTTCTTTCTTCTTTTGGTTCCTTCTTTTGGATGGTTGGAAGGTGGTTGCTCCAATGGCTTTACATGGTACATAAGATATAATATTATGACCAATGCTCATCCTAATCCCCCATGACATTCATTCTAAAATCCTAATTTACAAAAATACATGAAAAGGAAAAGTAAATCTAACTAACACCTGCAAAATATAGATTAGCTAAACAAACCATACAAATCCCAAGCATGTATATTAGACTTAGCACCCCACACATAGGTAACCAAGTCCACCTAACCTATTATATTATGCTTATGGGTATAAGCACCTGCACAGCAAAAGCATTTATATTTTTTTATTACAGCACCCCTTAAGCACGATCCCCTGTAGAAAATAATGATTGGACTAAATCATCTTACCATTCATTCTACGCACATACACCCTAACATACAGACTAAAAACAATACATTATAAAAAAAGTAAACATCAAGCCATGCAGTGCCTTAATCTAAAGCCAGAAGTGGTGACTTAACCTAATGTGTGTGCTTCAAGAGGTTTGTGTGGTATGCTTAGTTGTGGCTTTAATGCTTAGATTTTCTAAGTGTGAAGATGTTCAACTTAGATGAGTGGTTTTATTTAAGTTGTTTAGTTGATTTGGGTGATTTTTATTTGATGTTTTATTTTTTTGTTTTAAATGAATCTTACAATTAATTACTAAGTTATAAAGAGAGGGAAAAAAAGAAGAGAACTTCTCTTTCCTTCCCTACCTTAAGTAATTTATAAAGTGGATTCATATTTGATTTTATTTAGTGAATATTTTATTATGTGTTTTAATAATCCCAAGTTTAGATTTTCCCAAACACAAACCTATTCAAAAGAAAGGCATTTTAAGGTTTAAGTAAGTGAACTAATATCACAAAACATAAATCACTTCATTTCTTTCCCAACACATACAACATGCATATGAATGAATCCTAAGTATATATATATATATATATATATACACAAATAGAAATGTTTAGCACACTTTATGATAAATGCTAAGAAATGTTACTTATGAAAATTGGAATGCTTTATGATGCATGATTTTCATTAAGTAGAAAAGAGGGTTTCTTTTATCCATTATTCAAATGCACATGTATATGTATGAAAGGCATAAGTGAGTACGACCATTGTTAGCACTGGGTGTAAGGTACCCTACTTAGGAAAACTTAAAGCCCTCACAACTGGGGTTGTCAGACTAATATACCATTTTTTCCTTAAATACAAACACATGTACAAAAGAAATATAGAAAAAAAAGAAAGATGCAAAAGTTTGTATTTGTTTATTTATTTTGTTTATGTAATTTATATGTACAAGTGTGGATGTCCTTCTTAGGTAATAGCATAGAATGGATAGAATAGGTTTAGGGCAAAGTGTTATGTTCTTTTCAAAGGAACTATACACTTTACCAAATCCTATTCAAAACTATGCTAATAGAAAAGAGAAGGAAAGCTACACTATGCAAGTCTTTATATTTATATCCACAAGAAAGCTCATAAATAATTATAAGTAGCACACTTTCAATTTTATGTATTTGATTTATAGATTTTGAAAATAGTTTTTGGATTTAATAGTGATAATATTCATATTTTACTTTAGCCAAAATATGCAATTTGACATAAAGAAAATATTTCATTTTAATTTTGATTTTAAAAAAAAAGTATGAATGCATGAATTCATTTGACATAAGAAAATGAGAAATGCTAGAATAAATAAAGTGATGAAAGAAATGTAAATTTATTCATTTGCATTTTTTTAAAAGGAAAAGAAATGTTTGCTAGTCCTAACCCATTTCCCCTATGTGTATGGCATCTTAGTTTAATTTTTAGATAATTAGATGATTTTTTATATTTTGATTAGGTTAAGGTATGAATTAAGTGTGTTAATTACCTCTTACCTACACCACCTTAGCATATTTAACCAAATAATTATGTGCCAATGATATGACATAAAACCACATAAGAAATTTAAATCTACAATACACCTAAGAAGAAAAGGGCCTAATGCATTTGGTTTTAATTAAGCTAAGGGGGTTTAAGTTAAGTACTTTCATAACCCCTCTTTGGATTTAAATGTGCAAAGTTATTGAACACCTAAGGATCTACCCAAAGTAAATTAATTAAGATCTGGAAGGTTTTAGAATTGTATCAAATTGATTAGGTAGATAATTAGTGAGTTAATCCTTAATTAAGTTTGGATTAAGGAAGAAAGAGGGGGTTTAAGGAATAGCTTATGGAAAATATCCCAAATTATTCCATGAACCTCCTATTTACTCAAACAAATCTTAAATAACTCAATCAATGGGTTGAACCACTAATTACACACTTAATTAAACTTAATTACATTAAGAGGATAATTAGAAATTAATCTAGCAATTCCTATAATTAAACCATCAATAAATCCCAAGAAAATTAGATGAGGCAGAAGTCATCCCACTAATCATACACAGGAAGTTTAGGATTAATCAGTGGGGTGATTAAAGAGTAATTAGCAAAATTAAATTCCTAATAAAACCCAAATTCAAAAAATAATACTATTTAAAATCCATTGAAAATAATTTTATAATATTCTAGATTCAAATACCTTCCATATATAATTTATTTCACATTTTTTTGATATTATGCACTTAGATATGAATTTTTGAAGTTTCCTTAATTAATTAAGTCATTTAAATCCTTAATTATATAGTTATTTCCGTCGATGCCACGTGGAGGCTGATGCAGAATGCTTGATTCCCTTGGAGAAGCTTCGTCTAGTGGAGATGAAGCTTTGTTGAAGTTTTGAGGCTTTGAAATTGGATGGATCTTCCTAGAGGCCAACTCCACCATCCCTTGAGCTCAGTCTTGGTCAAGGTAGCACATCCCTTGCCTTTGGAGCTTGGATTAAGCTTTGGGCAAGTTTGATTGAACCCTATGATGAAGCATGTAAGAGGAATTGGCTTGATTTGAGGTATGGAGTAAGTTGGATTTTCACCTGAGCTCCCCTATTTTTCAGTCTAAGAAAATTAAAAAATGGAGAAGTTCAAGTTGCTTGAGAGAGCTTATGGAGAGTTCCAAATGCTTGCTCTAGCTTCCCTAAGTTTAATTGAGTGTGAGAGTGATGGAATGAAATCAAATTAGGGGGAGTATATCTTAGAGCCAAAATGGTCGAGCCTTCTCTGCCATTCATCCAATTGAGCTCCTGAGTGGGTTTCTTAGAAGAGGTGTCCTTGCATTCATTTTGGCAAGGAGTGGGAGTGGAGCTCCCATGTGATTAAATCAAGTGGAGGAGGGATTCCATGTGGCCATTTTGAAATAAGTGGTCAATTTTGACCTTAGGCTAGGTTGGTCTGACCCAAATCCATTGGGTTAGGTGCACCACACACGCTAGTAATCACTTGGTCCACTTGGAGGGTGCCAAGTGATTATAAAGAAGATTTGACCAAATTCCAAGTAGATTTGGCCAAAAGATACCTTATGGCCTAGGGGTAAAATGGTCATTTGGCTTGGGTTTCAATTTGAATATGTTTGATATGTTTGAAAAATAGGTTAGCTAAGTTTCATTGAATTTGGAATTGATTTGATGTGATTTGGCTCATGTTGACCCATTTAGGTCAAATTGGGTCAAACCAAGGGTTGGGTCAAGTTCATATGACCATTTGAAATATTTTGGTGACTTTGGTTTGATTCAATTTGGTTTATATTTGGTTTTAGTTCAATTGAGTTCATTTAGGTCAAATGGGTCAAGTTGACTAAATTGACCCATTTGACTTATTTGGGTTAGGTCATGGGTTGGTTGGTCATATGAAATTGTTTGGTATCTTTGTTTTCAATCAATTTGATTTATATTTAGGTTTGGCTCAATTTTTCCTTTTAGGTCAAGTTGGGTTCATGTTCAATTGGGCTAGGTTAGGTCTAGTTGGCCAATTGAGGCTTTGGTCAAGTTCAACAATCTTTTGGAATGAACTTGACCCATTTGTTTCAATCAATTTGGCTTAGGCAAGTTTTGATACATTTTAACTTTTTAGGTCAAGTTGGGTCAACATGGGTCAAGTGTCCAATTCGGCTAGGTTAGGCTCAAATGTTGACTTGGTCAAGTTCAAACATTGATCATGGATGAGTTTAGCTCAATGGTTTCAATCAATTTGGCTTATAGTGGATTTTGGCTAGTTTAGGTTTCATTTTGGCTAAGTGTTGACTTGGTCAACCCTTAGGTTTGACTTGGTTTGACTCAATTTGAGTGATTGATCATCACATGATGATTGTTGATCATGATGAGAGGCTTAGGTGGGCTTAGTTCAATCCAATTTGGTTAGGATCAGAATTCAGCTCATGAGGGTATTTTAGGTCACTTTGGATCAAGTGAGCCTAAGTAAGTCAAATGGCTTGGTCAAAGCTTGATTGGAGCTTGATTGAACTCACATATGAACTTATGATTGAAATATAAATCCATTGGTAAGTGGTTTGAAGTCAAATGGGTTTTGATTCATTTGATAATTTCAAGTTCAACGGATGAACATGAGTTTGACTTAGGTTTGATTTTTGATTTTAGTTTTGGTTTGATGATTGAAATTTATGTTTATATTTGGATTCATTATTGTAGGATTGATTGAATCATGAAGAGAAATAAAGAGTTTGGCTTGATTTGAAATTGATTTGGCTAAGTTGAAGATTTTGACTTGAAAGGCATAGGTTGGATTTTGATTGAATTTGAGTTTTATTTTTGGAGTTGGTTTTAGTTGTCTGAATTTATATATATATATATATATATATATATATATATATATATATATATATATATATATATATATATATATATATATATATATATAATGAAAAATGAAAATATAGGGTTATGAGATCATGAATTTGAAGTGATTTGGATTTTATTTAGGCTAAGAGGTATCAAAGGACTTGGAAATATTTTTTATTTGGATTTGAATTTTGGATTTAGTTTGATTGATTTGAATTTATATTTCATTTATATATGTGAATATATAAATGAGAATATAAATGGGTTGTGAGAAAATTTAATGTATTTGAATTGATTTAGGTTTGATTTAGGCTAAGTCCTTAAGAGGGAATCAAAGGACTTAAGAATTATTTTGAACTTAGAATTTCAATCATAAGTTTCAATCATTTGGAATTGATCATGCATTTCAATCATGTGGGATTGATTTGAGTTTGGAGAAAAATCAATTAAGTGAGAATTGATTTAGGTTTGATGTTGATTTGATTTGGAGTTTGACTTGAAGTAAGGAAGTGAGGAATGACCTATAGGGTAGGCAAATTTTCCTAACACCCCTAAGGCATGACCTATTCGTATGGCTAACTCTTCTAAGCCTCTAGGGCTAGGTTGAGTGTCCACCTAAGATGTGTCTTAAGACTAAGGATCTCTTAAAGTCTAAGAGGAGTCCAATGTCTAAGATGGAGGGGTTGAGAGCTCATCCTAAAAATGAGGTCAACAAAGGGTGTGTGGTGATTGATTAGGAACACCACACGTATTGGTGTTGATCGAAATGATCAACAACATCAAACAATCACAAGCACTAACAGAGAAGGTCTACTCCAAACCCAAGGTGTAGAAGGAATCCAGAGCTTAGTGCAATGTGGCTCTACTTATATCAAAGGCAAAAGAGAGGGAAGGAAGAATCCACTAGGTATAGAGTATATGAACCTTCCATTAAGGAAGTAGGTTCAAGTCATCCATAAAGGGATGAGAGCTTTGATTTGAGTCTCATTAGGGAGAAATTTGATTTGTTTAATTAAGATTTGATAGGGAAGAGGGTTGATTTTATTTTAATTTGTTGTTTGTTTAAATTGTGTTTATTTTGGCTCCACCGGGGATAGAAAAGTGAACTCTTCACTAGGGAGGCAAGTTCAAGTCATCCACAAGGGAGGAAAGGTGAAATTCACTGAAGGATTAGAATCCTAGATCTGCTGGGGAGCTAAAAAGATTTGCATCTCACTGAGGAGAAGCAAAAGATTTGATTTGGATTGATTTTTTTTTATTTTGTTTGTTTCAGATTTTTAATTTTGGATTCTGAAATGGACCCCTGGTTTCATGGATCAATAGGAGCCTTGGAGGCCTAGACCTAACTTAGATTAACCAATCCAAAGGGGTTGTCTAAAAGGTAGGACTAATCCCCAAAGGGATGCCTTTCATTGTGCAGAAAGCAGCATAGTGGACATACATCCTCCAAAGTAGAGACCAGTTGCTGGGGTGATCTATTGGAAAGATAATGGATCAAACCCAACCTAGGACTGACTATTAATTGAATGCTACTAGGGGACTTAGATCAACTCAAAGATAGTCAAGATTAATTTCATTTTTAGATTTATTTTGATGGATTCGATTAATTTGATGGATCATCAGAAGGAGCTTACTCTAGACCTATCTCATTTTATCAACCAAATGGAGTAGCTTCTCGATCGATGGGAGAACTATCCGACCGAAGGAGTGCCTTTCGATTTGTAATGATCAATTTAAGGGAAGAAAGCTCAGGGACTCATATCTTCCACTATAAAAGACCACTGGGTGATTGACTGCTTTGGGCAACAAATTGAACCGACCTGGTTCGCCAGATGCTAGAAAGAATACATCATAGTCTTACATCTTCCAAAGTAGAATGACTGCTCGGGTAACCTGCTTATGGAAAAATAGATTGAACCTGACCTAAAAGTGACTAGGAGTAAGTACCGACCCGATGATTTATGTTAACTCATGTAGTTAGGCAAATCCTATAGGGAACTTTGATGACACTGCTCTAAAGATAGGATGCCTGCTTAGGAAAAGGGGACTTTTGGGGGCTTGAATTCCTAATCCACAAGTGAATATTTATTTATTTGTTTAATTTGTTTATTGTGGACCCTGTTAGTTTACGAGGGATTAAATTGAGAAGGAGCTTATATTAGCCTAGTCCTCCCTCAGATTTACTGAACTAAGAGAGAATCTACATATCCGTTGAACATATTCTCCAACCATAGGGGTGGCTACTAGAAAAGGGGGATTGTCCAATCCAAAAGTAACCTGGGTAGTGTCTAAATGGGGTCGCAAAGGACATGATCCAAATAGAGTGCCCGCAGGGGATGGGGCCGTAAAAGGGGTTTAATCCAACACCCTGGAGAAGATGACATGGCTAGTCATATAACTAATAGGTATTTGGTGTCCAACTTAAGGAGAAAGCTTGAGGACTCACATTTGCCAAGAGTGGTGTACTCATCGGGTGAGTCACTGTCAGCATAACAAACATCAGCCAACCTAAGGTGCCCATCGGTTTGCAACAATCAGCCTAGGAAGAAAGCTCAGGGACTCACATCCTTCTATAGCAGAACTGATTGTTAGGATAGTTTGTATTTGGCTTGACATGTGTCATCCGACCTAGAGGGACTATTGAGTGAATGCCACTGGGGGACTTATATCGACTCAAACATAGTCAAGAGAAAATGTGCCTCTAGGGGACTTACCCTAAATCTTAAATATACTCAGCCTAGTTAGTGCATGATGGCTAATTCAAGAAGAAATCATGGTGACTCACCTCTTCTTAAGCAAAGTCAACATGAGGTAGCTTAGTGGTTGGGCAGTAAGCCTACCATACTAATAAGGTGCTTGTTGGTTTGCAATGATAAAGTTAGGAAGAAAGCACGGGGACTCACATCTCCCAACAAATGATCACTGAGGTTAGCATGTAGACCAAGCCTAGAGTAGCTAATGAATGAGTGCCACAGGATACTTGCTCCCACATCAAAGTAGTCTGAGAAAAAAAGATTTGTGTTCTTTTTGTGTAAGTGTTAACAAGAATAGGATGCCTCTTGGGGTCTGTCACACCTATCCTAAATACATTGGGGAGTTTGATGAAATGGTGCAATGGATGGCAACCGATAATTCCCACTAAGAAAGGATGCTGCTCAGGTTCTCTTACACCTAACTTAGTTGTGCTAATCGAAGTAGGATGCCTCTTGAGTTCTCTCACACCTATTCTAATAGTGCTAGAAGGTTGTGTTTGTGATGTGAAAGAGGGATTGGATGCTGCTGGGGGCCTCTTACACCTACCCTAAACATGTCATGGCTGATTCACAAGGCAAACAAAATAACACTTTGAAAGAAGAGAAGGTTTGATGAAATGGAATATGATTTTTTGTTCTTTTTATTAATAATTATTTTCAGAGAAGATTTATTTCATGGGTAATATTTCTTTAGGTAGATCCCATTAATTGGAAGCATTGGCGTTCCTTTACATCGAGTCGATAAGATCCTCCTTTGTAGCCCTTCTGGCATTCCCAAGTAGGTTCAAACTTGTGTCCCATCTTTCGTTGGATAACAATTGGTCTCCTTAGGACTAACACAAGTTCTCCTTCTTGGAAAGACCTAGGGCGGGCCAACTCGAGGTTTTTGCACGCCCGCAGGAGACTCTCCTCCAAACCTTCGAGCTCTTATAACCGTAACTTTGCATTCTGCTCTATAATGATTTTTCTACCTAATGCTATCCTTAGTGACAGGAGTTGAACTTCTAAAGGTAGAATGACTTTAGACCCGTTCACTAAGAAATATGAGGCAGATTAAGTTGGAGTTCGGTATGTGGTGTAGTAAGCCCACAAGGCTTCAACCAACTGCTCATTCTACCACCATTTATTGTCATTAAGAGTCTTCTTTAGTATCTGGATGAAAGTTTTGTTGAATGCTTCTCCTAAGCCATTTGGTCTAGTGGGATAGTAGATGGTGGAGTATCTCCAATCTATACTGTCTTCGCAAAGCGTTGATCTTGATTTAATGAATGCGCATCATTATCAAATATAATTCATCGAGGAACCCTGAACCTATATATGATATAGTTTCTAAAAAATAGAAGCACATGTTGAGCTATGACCTCTTTGAGTGGGATTGCCTCCGCCCACTTGGAAAAGTAGGGCGCTAAGATGAACCGATGATCCTTGGAAGAAGGAGGATGATCGACCCACAATTCAACACTCAAAATGAGGCCAAGGGTGTAGAATGTTGGGTGGGTGAAGGACCACACCGTAATAACGATGGCATCTCTTAGTTATATCCATGCAGTCTGTAATCATCAAAGGACAGTAGTATCCTAGTCTCTTGATTTTCATCTTCATCTTCAGATTGGATTGGTGCACTTCTTATAGACCTGATTGTACCTTGGTTATAATGATATGGGCTTCATGTTTATCTAAATAATGTAATCACATTTGATCAAAGGACCATCGGTACAAGGTGCCGTCAACGAGAACATAGGAGAGAGCTCTTTGTTTCACCTGATGGGCATGTGACTTTTCTTGAGGTAGTTTGTCGATGTTCAAATAGTCTATGAACGCTTGCCTCCAATCCAGCTCCTTGTCCTTATATGCAACAAAGAACCTCCCTTCAAGAAATTCTCGATGAGTTCAACATCAAGATATGACTTGTCTATTTTGGACCCTTATTGGAATGGACTCATCACATGCCAATTCTTTGGCAAGTTTGGCCAAATCACTACCGCGTTTCTACTGGAACCTTGTAGATGGTGACTTCAGGGATTTAGGCTAACAGCTTCATGGTGTACTCGTGGTAATGACGAAGCTTGGGTTTGAGAATCTTGTAGGACCCGGCAATCTAGTTGATGACCAACTGAGAATCCCCAAAGACGTTGATGCTCTTGTCACACACTGTGATGGCTTACTCCAAACTACCATTTAAAGCCTCATACTCAGCTTCATTATTGGTGCAAGGATTGAAAAGATAGTATGAGAATCTCATCACATCATGGTCTAGAGTTAAGAGAACTATTCCTACCCCTGCCTTTCCTAGAAGAGTAGATTGTGGTGCTTCCCCTTTTTCAAAATACATCTCTCATTGGCAGTTATCAACCTCCCCTAAGTTCATGATTTGTTCATCAGGGAGGTCATCACTAAGTGGGGAATCAGCAGGAAGTGGGTGTGATGCTAAAAAATCCGCTAGTGCTTATCCTTTTACCACATGGAGAGGTGGGAATGTAATATCAAAAGAGAGAATCAGACCATCATGCCAAGCATCCAGATACCATAGAGATAAGGATTTGGTTGAAATCAAGTTCACCTGAGAAAGCATATAGTGCCATAGCTTTTGAGATGAAGATCAAAGTTAGGCAATGTTTCTCAATAGGTGGGTAGTTCACAAGAATCGACGGAGGTAGAGAACACTCTCCTTCCTTTGTCATTGGCTTGGGACAACAAAGTCATCCAGAGGATGGGTGGCATGCCGGATAGAGGAGCCATCCAATGAATAGAGTGAGAGGATGGGTGCCAGATGTGCTGCAAGAACAAATTCACCAAATATCTTGATATCTTCAAAGGCATGCTAGCACTTATCATCCCACTTGAACTTGTCATCCTTTTTGATAATGGCTAAGAATGGTTTGCATCTTAAATACGCCTACTGTCCTTGAAAAGATCTGAGTTGAGTTAAACTTTTAGGAGGTGGCATTCCTAAGATAGCTTTGATCTTTTCTGGATCTATTTCTATTCCACTACAACAAACCCAAAGAATTTCCTTGAAGCTACTCAAATGCACACTTCACGGGATTCATTTTGAGGTTATATTATCTTAATAGTTCAAAAACTACTCTCAAGTCAAAGAGATGGTCTTTCTTTTCTCTGAATTTGACTACTAGATCATCAACGTAACACTCAACCTAATGATGGATGAGTTCATTGAAGATTTGAGTCATGGCCCGTTGGTATGTAGCACTAGCTTTTTAAGGCTAAAAGGCATGATCCTATAACAATAGATTTTGGTCAGGGTTCGAAAAGCAGTGTTTCTTTCATCTTCAAGAGACATCTTGATTTGGTTATAGCCAGATGACCCAAACATGAAAGAGAAAACTCCATGAGATGAGGCAATGTCCACCATTAGTTCTGGTATAGGAAGAGAAAACTCATCCTTATGACATGCCTTATTTAAGTCCCTGAAATTGATGCATATGCGAATTTGGCTATTCTTCTTCTTAACTGGTACGACACTAGCAAACTAGGTAAGATATTTTTTTTCCCTGATGAAATCATCATTGATCAATTTCTTGACTTCAGAAATGACCTATTGTTCATTTTCTAATCGCATGCATCTAGGAGCCTGCTTGATAGGGTTAGTGCTAGGATCTATTACTAGCTTGTCGACTACTACGTCAGGAGATAATCCAGGCATCTCTTCATAACTCCATACAAAGAAGCCCTTAAACTTAGTTAATAGCCTAACTAAGTCATTGGTTTCTTCTTCATTTAGTAATGAACTAATGTACGTCAGGTGTGGATTTTCTTCCATCCCGAGATTGATTTCTTTGAGCTTGTCAATTGTTGAATGGATCTCCTCTTCAAATTCTGGTGGTGTATCTTTGAATTGAAGATCATTTGGATCATCTGAGGTTTCTAAACTCACATTCTCATAAGAGTTGGTGTTGTGTGAAAAGAACCTATCAGACTCCAAATGATTGGTAACAACTAAACAGTAATCATCATCATCGAACCCACTATACAATCCTACCCGCTTCTTGATTTGCCTCGCTTGTATTATTCCACAGCTTCTTAAAATACTCTGAACTATGCTTGGACCATGTATGTGGGACCAAACCTTTCTATAAGATTAACACAAGGAAAAAGTTAAATGGTAATTTTATTAATTATGAATTCCTCCTCAAGTTCCACATCAACTTCGTGACTTGAGGAGATGATCCAAAAGAATTCCTTTCTTAATATCACTGAAGACTTAGGGGCTTCTTTAACTACTAAACCTTCAACATTTTGGGGAGAAAGTGAGGTCAGAGCTAAAGTTCCCAGCTACTACCTGATAGTTTTACATACATCTAATTTGAATACTTTGCTTGCTTTGCAGGAGGCGGTCTTCATCCTTTGTTTGGCTCAGTGTCCTCCAATGAAACCGAGAGGGTTGGTTGGTATGTTAATCACATTAGACTCATCCTCCGAGCTGGATTCCAAGTCTATGTGAATAGTAGGGGTACTCCTATGAACTAGAACATAACCCCCATTGGCTGATGGCCAACCAGGGAGTCTTCCACCTCTGGAACTGCCTCTATTTTTTTCTGCACTGGTGGAGGTTGAGTCATCTACCACATGTCCATATGAAGGAATGAGCGTGGGTGGAATGTGATATCACTTTTTTCTTCAATTTCACTTTCTTGTTCACTTGGATTTTCTTTTTTTTTTTTTTCTTTTCTTCTTTCTTTTCTTTTGAATTTGATTTTTTTCCAAGTTCACAAGAAAGGGTGTTTTGAGGAAGATAGTAGGTCACATCCTCATATATCTCAACCTCTCTAACTGAAAATAGTTTTTTTTATCTCCTTTGACATAGTACTCAATCCCATCCTTCCTGAACTTTATGCAATGATGAAGGGAGGATGAAATTATCTTATACGATGTATCCAGCAAAGCGTGAATGAAGTATTTGAATCAATGATGTAAAACTTGGCTTAGTCTTCTATCTCTCAAGGTAACACTATGGAACCTAAAGCCTCGCCATTGTTGAATCCTCAACATCATCCATCTCGAGTGTGGAGATATTAATCCTCAAATAGGTAAGGGTCTTTAGACTCATAATGTTCACGCACTTTGATCATGAGAACTCTAGCTAGTTTGAATCCCATGTCAATATAATAGGATGGTTGTGCTCCATTTCCAAGGTCTTCATTTGAAAAAGTGATCCACTAAGCTTCTTTGGAATAATGTGCCTCCTCACCAATAGCAGTTAGCTGAGCATATCTCAGGATCAAGGAGAGCCTTGATTAATGATTTTCTCATCTCTTTGGATAAGACAAGGGCATAATATATGCTTAGCTTAGATGACAACTTTCTTTTTGTGAGAGAGGACATTGTAGTCCAGGCTGATCCTCCATAAGCATATCCAAGGGTGGAGCATCCACAGGAGGCTTCTGATCCTGAACCAATGACTTATTTCCTTCTATCTTGAGGTTGCCCTAGGAGGTAGAACCTTGCCACTCTGAGGTTGACTTTGGTGATCTCTTTGTGGTAGGTAATGGAAGGTTCTACTCACAAGCTCACCTACAGCTTCTTTGGGACCCTCAAAATCGGGTGATTCCAAGTCAATCTCAAGAGGTGAACCCGTAGCATTCAGAGTAGGAAAATCTAACTCTAAATCAGAAAGAGAAAGATCAAAATTATTATAGTTATTATTTAGACTTGAAAAGTTATTAGGAATAGATTCAAACCCATCGAAGTGACATATGTAACTAGCTTTATTCTTCAATTTCTTGGATTTGATAGGAGGTAAAAAGTAGAAATCAAGTAAAGTAAGAGGGTGAGGATTTGATGCCCTCATCCATACAAGATATCTACTATAAGAAGAACTAGTGAAATAGTAGTTGATGTGGTAGCAATGGTGGTGGAGGTTGGACTGGTTGTGGTTGTGCTCTTGGGCTATCCCGTGGCACATGCTGCATCTTTGATCCCCTTTCCTTGAGTTGGCTCACAACTTGCAAACCTTCCTTGATGTTGGAGGTTTGAGTTGACTGGCTGCAAGAAAAGTTGATTTTAGACAATTTTTTTTAAAGGTTTTGGATAAAGAGATATCCCAACCTTCTTTAATTTTGGAAGGATCACAAGTATCCTCAAGGATTCCATAAGGTATTCCTTCAGGATGACTACATCACCAATCTTGAAGCTATCTTCAAGCCAGTCCTTAAAGCTGAAGTAATCCTCCAAAACATGACCTAACATACATTGGTAGGGGTAAAAGTTGGGATCATAGCTTTTGCCCACTTCCTCTGGTCTCCTAGGTAGGGTAAAAAATGGGCTTCTTTAAAGATTCTTAAAAGATCTTTATTACCTCCCTCTTAAATGAATAAGGCTTGTAAGTTTTATCAAAGAGTAGGTGGACCATACTGAGGCTGGTATGTGTACCTGCTGATGATGTAGGCGGAGGAGGGGTGTAGGCCATGGAGCTGCTTTGGCGGTAGCCTCGTTAGTGGTAGAGGAGGTGGAAGCGACAACTATAGTCTGAGGTCTCTCACTCTGTATTTCCCTTATCCCTTGTCTATCACTTCGGTTTCTTGTCATATACCTTCTACAGCTTTGGCTTTGTTGGTATATCTGGAGAAGGTAATTGTTTGGCTTCTCCTTGCAAGCTAATCACCTTGTTGATTAATTTTTCAAAGGTTTTGATGGTGAAACCTTTGAGCAGGAAGGAGACCGGGCCATGGATATTCTTAGATAGAATCTTAGTGGCATGCTATTCAAACAGCTGTGGTTTGTATTTCATACTCAAATTATGCCATCTAAGAATGTAATCAACATGGGACACACCAGGATTTTGTTAAGCCACAACGAGATCATCAATAGTAACCCTTCTTTGAGCTACAAACAAACCTCTTGATAAGAGTTGCTCCAAGCAAAGTCTTTCTTGAACTATTGGGAAGTTCAACAAACCAAAAAAACTATCTGCTAGCTCTTGATGAAGAAAGAGTAAAGCATCACACTAGTGTTGCAATAACTAAAATGTGGCGTCTTGCTACCTCGGGTTCCCACTGCCATCAAAACTCTTGAAGAAGGTGGCATGAAACCCTTAGGATATTGGATTGCATCAAATTTATCAGGGTAGGGTCTACCTTTGGAACTGATGATCTTCCTTGAGCTTGAGCCAATGCTTCCTTCACCTACTACTCAACCATGGACTTGATATCTTTCTCCTGTATGGAGGTATTATTCACTACCTACCTATGCATGCTGATGCTACCTTGCTCTGCTGGAGGTAAAGTCTTGGCTGGGTCTAAGATATGCACCAACTCTGGCTGACTAGTCTCAACTGTGGTAGGATGAACTGCTGAGACTTGGTGCTATAATGCTATGATAGCTGCTAATAGATCCTCGAGCATCTTCTCCATCCTATCTATCTTTTCATCCTTCTGCTTTATTTGTGCTAGAGGTGTTGAGAGTATGTGGTCTTCGCCGTCCTCAACACTTTTCATAGTCTACTATTCTCTGACGAGGGATCCCCTAGTATCTACCATGAAAACCTTTTGAGTCTTCCAACAAATCATCTTCATTGAGATCAAAGATAATCTTCTCCTCACCAGACCAGTCATATCCTAGGATCTCCTTCTTCTCCATGAAATAATGAGCTACTATATCATCTATAGAACGATTTGTCAGAACTAGCACAAATGATTTTGGTTAACTAGTTGTGGGATCAACATCGTGTATTATGAGGCACCAGATTTCCCCTGTTGGTGGAGAATCAACTCTGTGAGGGATTGTTGACCTCATTTTTAGAATGAGCACTCAACTCCTCCATCTTACATGGACTTCTCTTAGACTTTAAGAGTTCCTTAGTCACACACACCTAGTGATTGGTGGACACTAACTTAACCCTAGAGACTTAGAAGAGTTAGCCAAAGGAGTAGGTCATGCCTTGGGTGTTAGAAAATCGCCACCCTATGCTTGAACCACTCCCCTTACTTCCTTCTTTCAAGTCAAACTCCAAATCAGATCAACATCAAACCTAAATCATTTCTAGCCTAATTGATTTTCTCTAAACTCAAATCAATGTCATATGATTGAAACCCATGATTGAAGTCCATGATTGAAACCCATAATTGAAATTCTAAATTCCAAATATTTTCTAAGTCCTTAAATTCCATCTTAAGGACTTAGCCTAAATCATCTTCAAATACATTCAAATTTATGACATTTTCTCAAAATTCATTTATATTCTCATTTATATTCACATATATAAATGAAATATAAATTCAAATCAATCAAGTGAAACCCAAATTCAAACTCCTAATTTAATATTTTCTAAGTCTTATTCCTCTAAGACTAACCTAAATCATCATCAAATCAATTCAAATTCATGAGATTTTCTCATAACTCATTTATATTCTCATTTATATTCACATATATAAATGAAATATAAATTTAAATCAATTAAGTGAAACCCAAATTCAAACTCCTGATTCAAAATCTTTTATAAGTCCTTAATTTCCCTCTTAAGGACTTAACCTAACTCATCTTCAAATCAATTAAAATTCATGAAATTTTTTGATAACTCATTTAATTTTCATTTATATTCACATATATAAATGAAATATAAATTCAAATCAATCAAGTGAAACCCAAATTCAAACTCCTAATTCAAAATATTTTTATGTCCTTAATTTCCCTCTTAAGGACTTAACCTAAATCATCTTCAAATCAATTCAAATTCATGAAATTTTCTCATAAATCATTTATATTTTCATTTATATTCACATATATGAATGAAATATAAATTCAAATCAATAAAGTGAAAC
Organism: Cymbidium sinense; assembly: GCA_021442155.1. NCBI lineage: Eukaryota > Viridiplantae > Streptophyta > Magnoliopsida > Asparagales > Orchidaceae > Cymbidium > Cymbidium sinense. The sequence goes on from CM038218.1 coordinate 103,558,713, forward strand.
CCAAATTTAAACTTTTGATTCAAAATTGTTTCTAAGTCCTTAATTTCCCTCTTAAGGAGTTAACCTAAATCATCTTCTAATCAATTCAAATTCATGAAATTTTCTCATAACTCATTCATATTCTCATTTATATTCACATATAAAAATAAAAAATAAATTCAAATCAATCAAATCAAATCCAAAATTTAAATTCCTAATTCAAAATCCTTTTTAAGTCCTTAATTCCCTCTTATGGACTCACCCAAAAAATCATCTTCAAACCAATTCAAACTCATGTGATTTTCCATAACTCATTTATATTATCATTTATATTCACATATATAAATGAAATATAAATTCAGATCAATCAAACTAAACTCAAAAATCAAATCCAAACTCCAAATATTTTCTAAGTCCCTTAATTTCCTCTTAAGGACTTAGCCTAAGTCATGTTCAAATCACCTCAAATTCATAAAATTTTCTCATAACCCATTTATATTCTCATTTATATTCACATATATAAATGAAATATAAATTCAAACAATCAAAATCCAAAAATCAAACTCAAACTCATTCAAAATCCAACCTAAGCCTTTCAAGTCAAAATATTGAACTTAGCCAAATCAACTTCAAATCAAGCCAAACTCTTCATTTTCCTTTATGATTCAATCAATCCTTCAATCATGAATCCAAATATAAATACTAACTTCAATCACTTAACCAAAATTCAATTCAAACATCAGGTCAAAATCCATTTCATGTTCACCCTTTGAACTTGAAATTGTCAAATAAATCAAAAACTATTTGACTTCAAACCACTTACAAATGGATTTATATTTCAATCATAAGTCCATATATAAGTTCAATCAAACTCAAATTAAACTTTGACCAAGCCATTTGACCCACTTAGGCTCACTTGACCCAAAGTGACCTAAAGTACCCTTATGAGCCAAATTCTAATCCTAATCAAATTGGATTGAATCAAAGTCACCTAAGCCTCTCATCATGATCAACAGTCATCATGTGATGATCAATCACTCAAATTGGGTTAAACCAAGTCAAACCTAAGGGTTGACCAAGTCAACACTTAGCCAAAATGAAACCCAACATAGCCAAAATCAACCATAGGCCAAATTGATTGAAACCAATGATCTAAGTTCATTCATGATCAATGTTTGAACTTGACCAAGTCAACATTTGAGCCTAACCTAGCCTAATTGGCCACTTGACCCAAGTTGACCCAACTTGACCTAAAAAGTCAAAATGTGTCAAACTTGATCTAAGCCAAATTGATTGAAACCAATGGGTCAAGTTCATTCCAAATCACTTGTTGAACTTGACCAAAACCTCAATTGGCCAACTAGACCTAACCTAGCCCAATTGACCTTGAACCCAACTTGACCTAAAGGGTCATATTGAGCCAAATTCAAACTTAACCAAAATTGATTGGAAACAAAGATACCAATCCACTTCACATGACTAACCAAACCTAAACCTACCCATGACCTAGCTTAAATAGGTCAAATGGGTCAAATTGGTCAACTTGACCCATTTGACCTAAATGAAGTCATATGAACTAAATTCAAACCTAAACCAAATTAAATCAAACCAAAGCCACCAAAACATTTAAAATGGTCATATGAACTTGACCCAACCTTTGGTTTGACCCAATTTGACCAATCGATCAACTTAACCCAAGTTGATCCATTTTGATCTAAATGGGTCAACATGAGCCAAATCATACCAAATGAACTCCAAATCAAATGAAACTTGGCCAAACCTATTTTCTCAAAATACCCAACATATCCAAATTCAAAAATTAGCCAAATGACTAGTTTATGCTAGGCCATAGAAGCAAATTTTGGCCAATTCCACTTGAAATTTGATCAAATCCTCTTCATACTTACTTGATACTCTCCTAACAGATCAAGTGAACATTAGGGAGGGTGGTACACCCAACCCATTGGGTTTGAGTCAGCCCAACTTGACCCAATGGCCAAATCGACCACTCCCCTTGAAATGGCCACATGGGAATCATGCATCCACTAGTTTTGAGCACATGAGAAGTTCATATTCCCACTCCCTAGCCTAAAACAAACTCAAAGACAATCCTAACAGCTCAAACAACCCTTTCAATCTTGGCAATTAGATCAAAATGACAAGCCTATGCTCGACCGTCTAATTGCTAAAGGGGGAGATATGCTCCACCCTAATTCATTTCAATTCAAACGTCGATTGAGTTAGGAACGTGAGCAAGCCATTTGAAAGTATTCCCAAGCTTCTAGAGGATTTGAAAACTCAATTTCTCAATTTTCAGTTTGAAAATGGGAGGTTTATTGAAAAGCCAATTCACCACACTCAAAATCATCAATTCCCTTGCACTTCATCAAGCTCAATCGAGCTTGCCCAAGCTCCCAAGTTCTTGAAGCAAGGGGAGTTCCAATTTGATCAAGGCCGAGCTCAAGCTAAGGAGGAGGTGACCCATACGAAGATCCACTCAACCTCAGCCCCTAAAACATTCACCAAAGCTTTGTCTCAACCAAATAAAACTTCTCTAAAGGAATCGAGCATTGATGATCACCTTCATTAGATGTGATCTAGGATGCATGTTGATGATGTGGGTTGAGTTTCATTCTGATCCGAGCTCAATTGAGCTCGGATCAAGGCCTAGAACATGGACGGTCTCCATAGCTCACAAGCATTTGCAGGGAAGGATCTCTAGCCATCCATCCAAGCATTTTGGATGGATGGACGAGATTAAAACATGCTATATATCCATTTTTATCCCATCTAATCCATGACTTTAATCTTAGCAGTCTGATCCTTGATCGAATGACTGAGGTAAAAGTGTGTAGCGCTGCTGCCATGCGGCGCTATCATGTGTCATTTTAAATTACCAATCAGAGTGTGCCGCGTGTGAAGAGATTCCATGTCAGCTACATGCATGGTGCCCGTAGGGATTAAGGATTTAATTAGGATTTAAATAATTCTAACTAATTACTTAAACTTCTAAAATTCATATCTCAACATAAAAAAAATTAGAAAAATATAAATAAATTGCATTAGAAAGATAATTGAACATAGAATATTATAATTTTGAATAGTTCTTTTCTCTGAAACTAGATTTTATTGAGAATATTAATTTACTAATTACCCTTTAATTAATCCAATAATTATTCTCAAACTTCTTGAGTACTTTTTTTTTTTTGGTGGGACTTTCTAATTTTCTTGGGATTTATTGGTGGCTTTATTGGAAAAATTGCTAATTCATTTTCTAATTACCCCCTTAATGTAATTAAGGTTAATTAAGGGTTTAATTAGTGGTTTAATCCTTTATTGAAGTTGATTAAAGTCTATTTTAGTGAATAGGAGGTTTAAGGAATAATTTTGGGGCATTTCCCCTAAGCTATTCCTTAAACCCCCTTTTCTTCCTTAATATTCTCATAATTAAAGGGTTAATTCACTAATTACCCTCTTAATTAATTTCTTAAAATTCTAAAACTTTTTAGAACTTAAATAATCTACATGGGGTAGATGCTTAGGTGTTCAAGAGCTTAAGTACAATTAAGGAAATCAAAATTCAACTCATATGTGTGAGGGGTGTTTTGAAATTACTTAAGTTAAGCCCCTTAGCTTAATTAATCATTAATCATGAGCTAAATTGCATTAGGCCTTTTCCTTCCTAGTCGCATTACAAATTTAAATTTTTTGTGTGATTTTATGTCATCTCAATAGCTCATAATTATTTGATTAACTATGCTAAGGTGGTGTAGGTAAGGGGTAATTAATATGTTTAATTGATACCTTAACCTAATCAAAATATAAAATAAATATAATCAATTAAAAATTGAAGAAAATTATCAGACACATGTGGGAATGGTTTAAGAACAACAAACTCACCTCACATTTTCTAAATTAAATCAAACTCAAGTTCAAATAAAAAACATCACATTAAACAAATTTTGATTTACTTTAAGCTTTCTTATTTCATAAGATTAACTTTAAGAATTAATTAAGGTGAATATGTTTACATACTTTCATTACTTTAGTTCTTCCCCAACATGCAAAATATGTGTGTCATATGATTTCATACATTCATGCTTTTCAAAAATCAAATTTAAAATAAAAATATTTCCTTTATGTCAAATTGCATGTGTTGGCTAAAGTAAGAAAATGAGTGGCCATTATCACTATTAAATCCAAATTATTTTCAAAATATATGGATCAATTATCAAAACTGAAAGTGTGTTACTTATATCTTACTTATAAGTTTGCATGTGAGTAAAATATAAGGATGTGCTTAGTGTAGGTTTTCCTTCTCCTCTCTTTTAGCATAGTTTTGAATAGGAATTGGCAAAGTATATAGTTTATTTGAAAAGAACCTAACACTTGCCTAATTCTATATCCTATTCATTCATATGCTATCATTTAAGAAGGATACCTATACTTGTACATATAAATTGTATAAACAAAATAAAACCAACAACATAAACTTTTATTTTCCATTCATTTATATACAAAAAAAAAGAATCTGTACATTATGAAGTATCTTCTAGTTAACTTATGGTTAACAATGCTTTCACTTATGTCTTTCATACATTGTATGTGCATGTAAAATTGGATAAGAAACCCCTTTTCTTATATGAAAATCATGCACCATAAACATTCAAATTTTCTTAATGAACTACTTAGTTTGCATCATAAAGTGTGATAAACATTCTCATTTGTATGTATAGATATGTTTAGGACTCATTCATATGCTTGCTATACATGTTGGGAAAGAAATGAAGTGATGTATGTTTTGTGAATTTAATTCATTTTACTTAATCTTAAAATGCCTTTATTTCTAAATAATTTTATTTAGTGTTCATCTAAACTTAGGATTAATTAAAACATACAATAAAACATTCACTAAACAAAACTAAAACATGAACCCACTTTAGAAATTACTTAGGTTAGGTAAGGAAAGAGAAGTTTTCTTCTCTTTCCCTCTCTTTATCCAAAAGAAGGAACCAAAGAAGAAAAAAGAAAAGAAGAAGAGACAAGAAAAGAAGAATGAAGAAATGAAGCTTGAAGACTCCCATAAGATGAATTCTTGTAATTGTACTTAATTCATTTGTAGTCTTGTATAAGGGTGGCTAAAATTTATTTTGAGTTTATGCATGGTAGCATAATGACCTCTTATTCTTTTGTGCTTAGCTTTATAAATTGATTGATGATTTGTTTAGCTTGTGCATTATGTGGCATCTTTTTCCTAGTTTCTTTCTTGCTTTGTGTATGGCCTGGATGTGGATTAGGCTCTTAAAAAAAATAAATCTTCTACCAAATTTAACAATTCAAAATTAAAAATAAAGAACTCATAACCTCACCTAAAGCTTAGGCTAAAGTCAAGATAAAATAATTAGTAACCCCTTAGCTGGATAAGTACTTCTTTTAAAATATCATGTAGAAATGCATATTATTTTCACTCTTGATTGGAGGGCTTCCACATTTGCCGTGAATTTAAAATTGTAGGAGGACTTAGTTCACCATCCCATGGTTGTAAGTCCAAGCTTGATTTGTCTCGATGGCAAACCAAATACCCATTTTACCTTAGATTTAGGTTTTATTTTCAGCCCTTAAATCTAGATTTAGGTTTTGCTTCTCTCCTCTTTGTGGGTCAGCATAAATTCTCTCTGAATTTCCATAATCTTGTGTTATGGAATCATAAATCTAAATTTCTAATGAAAAAATTCAACTTAAAAAAGAAATTAATTTCAAATGTAAAAGCCATAGATAGTTTGAGATGCTCACTAGGTTTCCTAGCATTGTGGGCATCTCCAACTTACCTTTTTATTTGGCTTCAATAATAACTCCCTCTCTTTGATCAATCCCATTTGGTCTTCCAAAACAAACTAATCAATTGATAGTCTTACCTATTGAAATCTTTGGAGACAACAATCATTTACCTTAATTTAGAGTATTCCAAAGGGATCTCATTCCTTAGGATGTAATTAACTATAACTCCCTCTTTCAATTTGGTTTAAAATAAATCTACTTTACTTTTCCATGTAAAGTAGGAAGAATCTTTGTACATGCATCCATTATCTTTAGTCCTTGTTGAGGTGATTGGTCCATTGTAGGGTGGTGACTTCTATCTTTCAAGATAGTACACCTCCTCAATGTCATACTCGATCACCCTCAATAAGAATATCTGTGGATCTATGTGGTGTCAAAATTGAATAAAAAATAAAGAGATGTATATTTCCATCCTCATTTCATTTCATGTAGAGTGAAGATGGAAGTATATATCTTATTCTTTTAGAAATCTCATTTTAAAAAGTTTCACCATTGATTTTTTTGGTGACTCCACTGGGGTTGGTTCCTCTCTCCATCTTTGGTAAATGATCATTGTCTTCAAATATAGATAGTGGGTTTGTATTTTGGTATGAATCCAAGACTATCTTTCATTCTATTGGCACTTAGCTTATTTCATTCTTGTTAGTTAGCCAACATCTTTAGATTTTAGGACCTCACCCTGTTGGCCTTAAAACCCGTTGATTCTCAATGGCTAAAATAAAAGATCTAAATAAAAAAAGAAAACATTTAAAGACTTCTTCCTTATCATTTCTATGATAAGTAAAGGTTCATTCTAAAATAATAAAGATAAAATAAACCCTTATCAAAAATCATGCTTTTCAAAAAGCACTTTTTTAAAAATGCACAATAAAATATTTTCCTCAAAATTTTCTTAAATCATCTTCATCTAACAATCTTTGTGATTGTTATATGTAAGATCATCTTTACAAAAATAAAATTCCAATAATAATATTTTTAAAAACATAAAATTTGAAGATGGGCTTTTCCATTCAATACATCTAAATGTGTTGAATGGATATTACCTCTTCAAACAAAATAAAAAAAAAATAAACCTTTCAAAAAATAACACATATGGACCTTTCCATTTGATATACCCACACCTATTGAATGGAAGCTTCATTTTCAAATAAGACTAAATTTTTCAAAAGCACATGTGAACATTTTCATTCAATATACTCAAATTTATTGAATGAAGATTTCACTCCCAAATAAAGATAACATCATTTGGAAATCCCACTTAAACATACTTAATATATGATTAGGTTGGAATTTTCTCTTTAAAAAAAGCAATAATCACACACACAAAAAAATTTTCACACTTCAAAATTAAGACTGAGTTCCATTCCTACGTACCAAAATTTGTTGAATGGAAGTCTTCTTTTCAAAAATTAAAACTTAACAATTATATTTTTAAATTTTCAAACACATTTGGAACTTTATTTAGCATACTCAAATTTGCTAGTGAAGTCTCCAAATTCAAAACAAAAAAAAAAAAAAAAAATTTCAAACACATTTTGCTTCATTTAGCATACTCAAATTTGCTATGAAGCCTCTAATTCAAAACTAAAATTTTCAAACACATTTGGAACTTCATTTAGCATCTTAAATTTTCTAAAATGAAGTCAAAATAAAACCAAAATTTTCAAACACATTTGGTACTTCATTCTAGCATACCCCATTTGCTAAAATGAAGTCTCCCTTTTTTAAAATCCAAAATAAAAATTTGAAACTCAGATTTGCTAAATGAAATTTTCACTTCACAAAATTTACAAAAAGCACTTTTGGAACTTCACTCTTTTGCATACTAAATTTGCTAAAGAGAAGTTTCCATTTTCAAAACAAAACCAAAACATAAACTTTTTAAACACATCTTTTGGAATTTAATTTAGCATACTCAAATTTGCTAAGTGAAAAATTTTCATTTCACAAAATTAAGCGAAACTTCATCTTTAGCATACCATATTTGCTAAAGCGGAGTATCCACTTTCAAATCAAAAACAAATCCAAAATAAATGAAACACATTAGGATTTCCTTAGATACTCAAATTTGTTAAGGATCCTACTTTTGCAAAAATCAAAATATCCAAAATAAATGAAACACTTTAGGATTTTCTTAGCATACTAAAATTTTCTAAGAATCTTATTTTTGAAATCTTTCAAAAAACAAAACACACTTTGGTTCTTCACTTAGCGTACATAAATTTGCTAAGTGGAAATTCTAATTTTCAAAATCAACAACAATTCACAAGAAGAAATAATTATTTTCAAGCACTTCACTTAGCATTCCCAAATTTGCTAAGTGAGAAGAATTCCAAAATACTAGATCAAAAACAAAACCAATTGACCCTTACTTTAACATACCCAAATTTGTTAAAGGAAAGGGTCCTCAAATCAAAATTTCAAACATGAACCTATGGAAGCATCTTTCTAAAAATATTTGAATCCATTTTCAACTCAAATTTGTTGAAGTTGGATTCATATTCAAAATTTCTCTTTCCAATCAAATTTCTAAATCTTCTCTAAATCCATTTGAACCCCACTTAATACTTTCAAGATGTTGGATGTGGTTTCAAATTTTAAATTCAGAAATCAACAAAAATAAAAATCTGATCCAAACTTGTTTCCCAACATTCTGATTTCGGTCATAGTTACAATTTCTGATTCAATCCTATTTTTTAGTTGATTAAATGTCAAGCTCACGAAGTTTGTGTTCACTTTCCCTTAGTATGGACTTGGCCTTGGATCGAATCTCTCATTTGCCCACCTTATCCATTTTGGCCTTGAGGGGAAGATCACACGAGGGCACACCCTCACTCGTAGGATTGCGGTGGTCGGGCTAAAGCCGATCATCCAGATCGATTTACCCTCGGATTCTGACATCCCCACATTAAAGAAGAAAACAGTGGTGGTCCCATCAATTTGAGCAATGCCAATGATAGTGACAGTGCCTACTTGCCCCGTGGTTTCTCATGCTACCCCAGTAAGGGCTAACACCCACTCCTTGGCACCCTCAAAGGGTAAGGCTCCTCTGATCCTAGAGATTGTCTCCCCAGCCTTTGAGGTTGGGTCTAGTTCTACTCATCTCACACGAGAGGAAAAATAAAATTGCATGATTAAGCGGTATCATACCCGATTGCTAAGGAGATGGAGGCTCACATAGTTGTAGAGGTACCTACTGATCACCCCTAGTTATAGCAAATTTCATCCCTCTGGGTCGGAGGATGCTAGGAGGATGTACTTCACCTCCAGGTGGTTTCAAACCCTCTACCGAGCAAGAGGTCTATGCCGACCTCTGATCAATTTTATGCTAGGTTGGTGGAGCTTACGGATGTTCTGAGTTTGGAGATTAGTTCAATTTGAGATCTATCATTCCCCTTAGCGTGGGGAAACATCTTTGATAGGAGAGGGCCAGAGAGGCCCATACATCTGTTTGTATCACCAGTAGGGAGAGGTTTGGTTCACCGCACTCTTCAATTTTCCATGCATGCTACCCTTGCGACCATACATAGCATTTTACTTACGGATGACCCATCATTAGAAGGGCCCTTGTCAAGAGAGTGGTGGTGTCTCCACCACACCCTCCGTTCTCCATCACTGTTCATGTCACAACATCTGATTCCACGGCCATATCAGGAGAAGCGTACCCCATTTGTGATCTAGCTATGGTTGGGGATCTATTCCATCAATGCCTCATGGCAGGTGAGCTCTCCTACCTTCCTCCTAGTGGTTGCGAAGGAATGGTGACCCCAAAGCATACTGATCGTCCCTTCACCAACACCACTAGTTCAACAGGATATGGAGATGGTAGTAGCTATTGTAGAGGGAGCAGATGATAGCCCAATTGTACCAATGTTAGTAGAACCTCCTAGGAGTGTCAGTTAGTGACAATTAGGAGTGTGTCTCTTCTAGCGAGTACAATCCTCATAGGATTAACTCTCCAAGCGGATGTTGCAGTGCCTCTGACATGATAGATCACATTGGTTGAATAATTTGTGATTGATCATCTCTCTTGAGGAGATAGTAGTACATTATCTTGTAGAAAAGAAGGAAATTATGGGGTATGACTGGTCAGATCAGGAGAAGATCAGCTTTGATCCCAACGAAGATGATTTGTTGGGAGACTCAGTCGATGTTTATATGGTGGATAGTAGGGGATCCCTCCTCAGGGAGCAGCAGGCCATGGAAGGTGATGAGGTTGATCAGGAAGACACAGCCCAATTAGCCCAGCACCTTCGATATCAGTTAAAGTAGAAGGATGAGCATATATATAGGATGACAGGGCAGCTTGATGACTTATTGGCGATCTCGGTACTTCAAAAAACTAGGTTCATCCCTACTACACATTAGTCATCCGAGTTAGTGCATGTCTTGGACCAAGCCAAGACCTTATCTCCCATTAAGCAAGGTAGCACTAGCATGTATAGGAAGGTAGTGGAAAGTACCTCCATACAGGAGAAAGACATCAGATCCATGGTTGAGCAGTAAGTGAAGGAAGCATTGGCTCAAGGCCAGGGAGGATCATCGATTCCAAAGGGTAGACTCAACTTGAAGGAATTTGATACAATCCAATATCCTAAGGGTTTCATGCCACCTTCCTTCAAGAGCTTTGATGGCGGTGGAAACCCGAGGCAGCATACTGCACACTTCAGGGCTAGTTGTTATAACGTTGGTGGCAATGATGCTTTATTATTCTACATCTTCATTAGTAGCTTAGCAGGGATAGCTTTCGATTGGTATGTTGAACTTTCCAATGGTTTAGTGAAGATATTTGCTGAGTTGGAGAAACTCTTTATCGAGAGGTTTGTTGGAGCTCAACTAAGGGTTATTGTTGGTGATCTTGTTGTAGCACAACAACACCCAAGTGAGTCCCTTGACTATATATTCTCGATGGCATAACAGTATGAAATGCGATAGGTATCTCGAGTAGCATGCCATTGAGATTCTTCTAGAGAATATCCATGGCCCGATCACCTTCATGCTTAAGGGCTTCACTATCAAAACATTTAAGAAGCTAATCAATAAGGTGGCTAGTCTACAAGGAGAGGCTAAATAATTGCCTTTTCAAGACTAGTTTCCCAAAGCAAAGTCATAGAAGGTCTATGAGAAGAAACTTAGAGTAGTGATAACGGTAGATAAGGGGAAGGAACCAGCTAAAGATTAGTCCGAGAGACCATGACCTTAGTAGCCTTCACTTCCACCTTTTTTACCACCATCAGGCGACCCCTAGGCCTCCAGCCTCCATGGCACCAGCCTCCTTAGCCATACCACCCGGCAGGTGGCACATACACGCCATTAGGTAGCTATGGTCTACCTACTCTTTTATATAAGCTTAACAAATCTTATTCATTTAAGCAGGAGGTAATTAGGAAGATCTTTAAGAATCTCTTAAAGAAACCTGATTTTTAGCTACCCAAGCCTAGGAGACTGGAGGAAGTGGGAAAATCCATGATCCTAACTTTTGCCCCTACCATCGTATGCTAGATCATGTTTTGAAAGATTGCTTCACATTTAAGGACTCGCTTGAACATAGCTTCAAGATCGGTGTTGTAGTTATCCCAAAGGAATACCTTATGGAACAACCATCCAATTTCATTAGGGTAATCATTGGGGATAATTGTGATCCTTCCAAAACCAAAGAAGGTTGGGATATCTCTTTATCCAAAACCTCTAAAAAGATCATCTAGAAGATCAAGAAACTTTCATTGCAGGTGCCTGAGTCAGCTCAAACCTCCAACATCATGGAAGGTTTGCAAGTTACCAGTGCCAACTTGGGGAAAGGTGGAGTTCAGCGGATATGTGCGGATAGCCCGAGCACAACCAGACTAAGGATAGCCTCCGGTCTACCCGTTACATTACCACATCGGTGACTTCCTTCTTGACTAGTTCTTCTTTTACTAGTAGAACTCTTGTATCAACAGATAAGGGAATCAAATCTCTTACTCCACTTACTCTACTTGATTTCTACTTTGTAACACCTATCAAATCCAAGAAATTGAAGAATAAAGCTAGCTTGAATTACATCTGTATCACTTCTGATGGGTTGTCTACTTCTATTCTTAATGATAACTCTTTAGTTAAAAATAACTATAACAATGATCTTCCTCTTGATTGAGTTGGACTTCCTTCACTATGGGTTCACCGCTTGAGATAGACTTGGAATCATCTGATTTTGAGGGTCTCATAGGAGAAGCTGTAGGTGAGCCTGATATGTAGGTAAAACCTTCCATTACCATGCCACAAGAGATCACCGAAGTCAACTTCCGTAGTGGTAAGGTTCTACCTCCTAGGGCAGCACTTCAAGATAGAGGGGAACAATTCATTGGTACAGAGGATCAAGAATCCCATCCACAGGATGCTCCACCTTTGGATATGCTTGTGGAGGACCAACCCAAGGTTGACTACAATGTCCTCTCTCATCTAAGAAAGTTGCCATCTAAGCTAAGCATATACTATGCCCTTGTCTTGTCCAAAGAGATGAGGGAATCACTAATCAAGGCTCTCCTTGATCCTTAAATATGCTTAGCTCAGTTGACTACTATAAGTGAAGGGTGCATTACACAAAAGAAGCCCAGGGGATTACTTTCACAGATGAAGACCTTCTTTTGGGAGACTTGGCGCACAATCGTCCCCTCTAGATCACAGTTGACATGGGCAGATTCAGACTTTCCATAGTTCTCATTGACCCAAGTGCATCGGTTAATATTATCAGTCTAAAGACCCTTGCCTATTTGAGGATCAAAATCTTCACACTCTGAGAAATCAAATGATGTTGAGAGGATTTAATGAACAAGGTGAGTGGGCTTTAGGTTCTATAGTGTTACCTTTAGAGATAGGTGACCAGATGATCGAAGCTAAGTTTTACATCATTGATGCGAATACTTCATTCATAGCTTTTCTCGGTAGGCCTTGGATACATCAGAATAAGATAATTCCATCCTCCCTCTATTAGTGCATCAAGTTTAGAAAAGATGGGATTGAATACCATGTCAAAGGAGATGAAAAACTATTTTCAGTTAGAGAGGTTGAGATTTATGAGGATGCCACCTACTATCTTCCTTAAAACACCCTTTCTCGTGAACTTGGGCAAAACTCAAATTCAAAAGAAAAAAAAATGAAGAAAATGAAAAGGCAACAAAAAAAGAAAAGAAGAATGAAAATCCAAGTGAACAAGAAAGGGGAATTGAAGAAGAAATATATCCACATATCACATTCCACCCACAGTTCATTCCATCATATGGACATGTGGGTAGGATGACTCAACCTCCACCAGACAAAGGCAGAAATAGTGGACATCATCCAACAGAGGTCATGTTCCAGTTCACAAAAGTACCCTTTCTTTTCACATAGACTTGGAATCTTGAGGATGAGTCTAATGATTATTATACCACCAACCCTCTCGGGTTCCATTGAGGTGACTTTCGATCTGCATGAGGATGAAGACCGCCTCCATAAAGTAAAGTATTTGAATCAGTTTATGTAAACTATCGAGTTGGGAACCTTAACTCTAACCACACTTTCATCTCAAAAAGTTGAAGGTTTAGTAGTTAAGGAAGCCCCTAAGTCTTCCAGTGACATGAAGCTAAAGAGATTCTTTTTGGGATCATCATCCTCAAGTCCTGAAGTTGATGTAGAGCTTGAAGAGGATACATTTAAAGAATTAATGGAATTACCATTTAACTTTTACTCACCTTGTGTTCATAATCTTATATAGAAATGTTTAGTTCCTCATACATGGTCGCAGTCGAGTACTTAAAAAGTTATGGAACAATACAGTGAAGCATCAGAGTAGACTAGGATTTGCACAATGTCGATGATAATAATTACTGCTTAATTGTTACCAATCATTTGGAGTCTGATAGGTTCTTTTGACACAATACCAAGTCTTATGAAAATGTGTGTTTAGAAATGTCAGATGATCTAAATGATCTCCAAATCAAAGGGGCACCACAAAAATTTGAAGAGGAGATTCATTCAATAACAGACAACCTTAAAGAAATCAACCTCGAGATAGAAAAGAATCCAGGCCCGATGTACATCAGTTCATTATTAAATGAAGAAGAAACCAATGACTTAGTTAGGCTATTAACTGAGTTTAAAGACTACTTTGCATGGAGTTACGAAGAGATGTCTGGATTATCTCTTAACGTAGCAATGCTCCCCCTGTTAAACAAGCTCCTAGACTCATGCAATTAAAAATTGAACAATAATTCATTTCTAAAGTCAAAAAATTGATCGATGCTGGTTTCATCAAGGAAGAAAAATATCCTACCTAGTTAGCCTGTGTCATCCCAGTTAAGAAAAAGAATGGCCAAATTCGCATATGCATCTATTTTAGGGACTTAAATAAGGCATGTCCTAAGTATGAGTTTCCTCTTCCTATACCAGAATTAATGGTGGACATCGCCTCATCTGATGTAGTCTTCTCTTTCATGGATGGGCCATCTAGCTATAACCAAATCAAGATGTCTCCTGAAGATATAAGAAACACTACTTTCCAAACCCCGATTGGAATATTCTGTTATAGGGTCATGCCTTTCGTCTTTAAAAATGCTGGTGCTACATACCAACATGCCATGACTCAAATTTTTAATAGGAACCACCACTACCTTCCTCTTCAGTGAGAGAATAAGAAAGTCTGATGGCATATTAATCAATGAGGGATCACTATGCTCAATAGTGGTGAGAGTCCCTCACGTAATCCTAGAAAACCTCATCCAAAATGAATGAGATGGGCGTAGCCAGAACGAGGAAGGCTGGCCTGATCCAAGGCCAAGTCCATCCCATGGGGAAAGGTGAAAACATACTTGGGCGCTGCCATTTCTATCAATTAAAAACTGAACTAAGACTAAAACTGAAACTATCACTGAACGAGAGTCTGCAATGTTAAAATTAAACTTGAATAAGATTTCTGTTAATTTTGAGTTTGAATTTAGAATTTGAACCCATGCTCAACATTTTGAAAATGTTAAGTTCAACTCAAATGATTTAGGGTAGATTTCGAGATTTGATTGGAAAGAGGAATTTTTTGGATATAGAATCCACTTTCAACAAATTTGGATATGTTGAAAATGGGTTTAAATATTTTTGAAGAGATGCTTCCATAGGTTCATATTTGAGTTTCTATTTTTATTTTGAGGACCCTTTATTTAACAAATTAGGTATGTTAAAGTAAAGGGTCAATTTGCTTTTGATTTAAGAATTGTGATTTTTGGAATTTACTCAGCAAATTTGGGTATGCTAAGCAAGATGTTTGAAAACAATTTTTTCCTTTTGTTTCTTTATTTGCTTCCTTTTGTGAATCATTTGGTGATTTGAAAAGAGAAATGGAATTTATCATTTAGAAAATTTGGGTATGCTGAATGAGGAAATCCAAGTGTGTTTTATTTTTGGAATTTTTTGAAAATAGGATTCTTAGCAAATTTGAGTATGCTAAGAAAATCCTAATGTGTTCCTTTTGATTTTAATTTGATTTTGAGAAGTAGGATCCTTAGCAAATGTAAGTATTCTAAGGGAATCCTAATGTGTTCCTTTTGATTTTGATTGAAAATGGAGACTTCATTTTAGCAAATATGGTATGCTAAAAATGAAGTTCCAATGTAGTTCTTTAATTTTGTGAAATGAAAATTTCACTTAGCAAATTTGAGTATGCTAAATGAATTTCAAAAATGTGTTTACAAATTTTTGTGTTTTGATTTTATTTTTGAAAATGGAAACTTCAATTTAGCAAATGTGGTATGCTAAAGGATGAAGTTTCAAAAGTGTTTTTGAAAGTCCTGTGGAATAGACATTTCACTTAGCAAATTTGAGTATGCTAGATAAAATTCAAAAAAATGTGTTTCAAATTTTTTGTTTTTTTTTGGAAAAGTGAGACTTCATTTGAGCAAATGAGGTATGATAGAATGAAGTTTCAAATGTGTTTTAAAATTTTTTGTAGAATGGAGATTTCACTTAGCAAATTTGAGTATGCTAAATGAAATTTCAAACGTGTGTTTCAAATTTTTGATTTTGGAAAAGGGATGTCTTGTATAATTACGTGAGCAGAGCTTTCTATTCAAGCAATGGAGGTATTTGTTGAACTATAATGTTTGGTGATTTAAGATTTATGTTAATTTTTTTAAATAATTATACCATAGATTTTAGTGTTTAAAATTAGGTTTCAATTTAATATTAAATCTTTTCATTGAATTTGAGATCAACAATATTTGGATGATGATGATTTTGTGTATGTTTGAGTTGCTTTTCATTGTTTTGTTTTACAAAATGTTGCTATACTTTCTTTGGCTAATACATTTACCGCTTTTAGAAGTTTTGTAATGAGAAGCTATTTTAACAATAAAATCTTCAAATGTAGTATGAAAAGAATTGCCATACAAATTTTTTTTTAAAAAATATTTATAATATTCATATCGCTTAGTTCTATCAAAATAACTTGCCTTTATAAAAGCTAACCCTAGAAATTTATGAAAAATAATAAGAAAGCAATAGTGATGCAACATTTTGAAAAACAAAGTGATAAAGCTAGTCTAAACTAATTTTAAGTTTCCTCAAATAGGAGCCTTGTGAGTGGTGTGTAATATTATGATGATTCTAGCTAGTTTTTTTTTTTGGAAAGTTCATTGTTCTATACATTTGCGTTAGTGTTATGATGAAAATATTAAACTTTAAGAAACTAAGAATCTCTACCATAAGCATCACTTCAAACTATGAAGAAAGACCAAATATGAGGTATGCTAAATTGAAGTTCCAAATATGCTTTGAAAAATTTTATTTTTGTTGATTTTTGAAAAGGGAGATTTCCATTTAAAAAATTTGGGTATGTAAGATGGAAATCAATTATGTTTCATTTTCCAAAGATGTATATTTTGTGTGTGATTATTGCTTTCTGAAAGATGAAAACCCAACCTAATCATATATGGAATATGTAAAGTGGCATTTCAAAATAATGTTACTTTATTTAGAAATGAAATTTTCATTAAATAAATTTGGGTATATTGAATGGAGATATTCATTTGTGCTTTTTGAAAGTTTATTTTGATTTTGTTTGAGAAAATCCATTCAATATGTGGGTATATTGAATGGAGAGGTTTTGTTTTTGAATGAAAGTTCCAACCTAACACATGTTGAATGTGTTGAGTGGAATTTCAAAGTTATGATTTTACTTGAAGATGTAATATCCATTCAGCTCATTTGGATGTATTGAGTGGAAAGTCCCATCTTCAAATTTTATGCTTTTGAAAACATGATTGTTGGAATTTTATATTTTGAAAATGAGGTCTCCATCGAAACGAATTGAGTGAAGAAGCTCATTTGTGCTTTTAGAAAATATAATTGTTGGAATTTATTTTTTTGTAAAGATGATCCTACATATAACAATTATGAAGATTGTTAGATGAATGTGATTTAGGAAAATTAAAACATTTTATTATGTGCATTTTGAAAGAGTGCTTTTGAGAAGCAAGATTTTATGAAGGATTTATTTTTTCTTATTTTAGAATGAACCTTTCTTACCAAAAAATGGTAAGGAGGAAGTTTTAATTAATTCTTTATTAACCTTTTTTTTTTATCCATTGGGAACCCAACGGGTTTTAAGACCAACATGAGGTCCTTAAACATGATGAAGTTAACTTAAGAATGAAATAAGCTAAGTGCCAATGGTAAGAAAGATAGTCTTGGATTCATACCAAAGTACAAATCTACTATCGATGCTTTGAGACAACGTTCATTTATGAAAGATGGAGTGAGGAACCATCCCCAATGGAGTTGCCAAAAATATCTGTGGTGAAAAAATTTTAAGATTTCTAAAATGTATACTTCCATCTTCACTCTATGAGGAATAAAATAAAGATAGAAATATACTTTTTAATGCATTTTTTTGGACACTATGTAGATCCGCAGATGTTCTTATTGAGGGTGAATGTGTACGACCTTATGAAGAGGTCTACAATCTCGAAAGATAGAAGTCACCACCCAAAAATGGACCTAATCACCTCAATAAGGACTTCTAAGGACAATGGTGATATGCAGATTCTTTCTATACTTTACATGGAAAAGTAAAATAGGGTTTATTTAAATTGAGTTAATTGCCCTACGCAAGCCCCATAGTTATAAAAGAGGATCTTAAGAAGACTCTCATTAAGGTAAATGGTCATTATCTCCAAAGATTTCAATAGGGACTATCAATGGATTAGTTTATTTTAGCAGATCAAGTGGGATGATCAAGAGAGTTCTTATCAAACCAAATGAAGATGAGTAGAATGATACTAGGAAGCCTAGTAAACATCTAAACTATCTATGTTGGCTTTACATTTTTTAAAATTGAGTTATTTATTTGAGTTGAATTTTTATTAAAGTTTAGGTTTATAATTCTACAATAATGTTATGAAAATGCCTAAGAGGTAAGGATTTAAGCTTATGGCCCATAGAAGGGAGAAGCAACCTCAGAGCCTAAATCTAGGTAGCTTTGGTGAGGGCCAAAAGCACGACCTAAATCTAAGGTGAAAATAGGTACTTGGTTTACCTCCACAGGAGAGGATAAACAACCCGACTATTTGGACATACAATCACTTGGGGGTGGTCGCCAACTAACTCCTCCTACAATTTTAAATTCATGTAGGTAAGTCATATGCTTTATGCAGGATAGCTAGGGTGTTATTTATTTAGAAAGAGACTAAGTCCTTAAACACACTCCCTAAGAGAGTAGATCATGTAAGGGTATGCTTCAAATGACTTAAATCTAATGCAAAATAGATTACATCTTATTTTTATTTTTATACAATCATTTGACTCAAGCTTATAGGATTCATATGCCTAATGCATGAAATGATTAGCCAAAATAAAAGGAAGGAGAGGTGTGTTTTCCATGGCTCAAGCCAAGTTCTCGCAAAGGTGGAAGCCTCCAATCAAGAGTGAAATAATATGCTTTATGCATGATGTTAAAAGAAATACTCATCTAGCCAAGGGTTGCTAATTCTTTTATCTTGATTTTTAGCTTAAAGTTTAGGTGAGGTTATGTGTTATTTATTTTTAATTTTGAGTTAATTAATTTGGTATAAGATTTATTTTTCCCTAAGAGCCTAATCGTCATCCAGACCATACATCAAGCAAGGAAGAAACTAGGAGAAGGATGTCATCTTAATGCACAAGCTAAACAAAATATTAAACATTTTATAAAGCTAATGCAAAAGAATAAAAAGACCATTTGTGGTTGGGCAACACCGCACAAACCAGAAAACAAATTGGGTAGCCGAGCTCTACCCTTATACAACCAGGATTATAAATGAACAATTTACAATCAAGGAAATTCATGTTAAGGGGGTATTCATTTCTTATTTTCTTCTTTCTTTTTTGGTTCCTTCTTTTGGATGTTTAGAAGGTGGTTGCTACAAAGGCTTCACATGGTACATAATATATAATCTTATGACCAATGCTCATCCTAATCTCCCATGACATTCATTCTAAAATCCTAATTTGCAAATATACATGAAAAGGAAAAGTAAATATAACTAACACCTATAAAATAGAGATTAGCTAAACAAACAATACAAATCTCAAGCATGTATATTGGACTTAGCACCCCACACATGGGTAACTAAGTCCACCTGGCCTATTGGATTATGCTTATAAGCATGCATAAAAAGCATTTATATTTTTTATTACAACACCCCTTAAGCACGTTCTCTTGCAGAAAATATGATTAGACTAAATCATCCTGCCATTCATTCTACGCACATACACCCTAACATACAGACTAGAAATAATACATCATAAAACAAAAGTAAATATCAAGCCATGCACTTCCTTAACCTAAAGTTAGAAGTGGTGACTTAACCTAATGTGTGTGCTTTGAGAGGTTTGTGTAGTATGCTTAGCTATGGCTTTAATGCTTACATTTTGTAAGTTACATTTTGTAAGTGTGAAGATGTTCAACTTAGATGGGTGGTTTTATTTAAGCTGTTTAGTTGATTTGGGTGATTTTTATTTGATGATTTATTTTTTGGTTTAAATGAATCCTACAATTAGTTACTAGGTTGTAAAGAGAGGAAAAAGAGAAGAGAACTTCTCTTTCCTTCCCTACCTTAAGTAATTTTTAAAGTGGATTCATATTTGATTTTTATTTAGTGAATATTTTATTATGTGTTTTAATTAATCCTAAGTTTAGATTTTCCCTAAACAAATCTATTCAAAAGAAAGGCATTTTAAGATTAAGTAAAGTGAACTAATATCACAAAATACACATCACTTCATTTCTTTCCCAACATGTACAACATGCATATGAATGAATCCTAAACATATCTATACATACAAATAAAAATATTTAGCACACTTTATGATAAATACTAAGAAATATTACTTAAGAAAATTGGAATGCTTTATTATGCATGATTTTCATTAAGTAGAAAAGAGGGGTTTCTTTTATCCATTATTCTCATGCACATGTTCATGTATGAAAGGCATATGAGTGAACGCCATTGTTAACTGGTGTAAGGTATAAAGACCTATTTAGGGCTACTTAAAGCCTCGAACCCCGGGTTGTTGACTAATATACCACTTTCCTTAAATACAAACACATGTACAAAAGAAATAAAGGAAAAAAAAGAAAGATGCAAAAAGTTTATTTTTGCTTGTTTGTTTTGCTTATGCAATTTATATGTACAAGTGTGGATATTCTTCACACGTAATAGCATAGGAATAGATAAGAATATGTTTAGGCAAGTGTTATGTTCTTTTCAAAGTGAATATACACTTTGCCAAATCCAATTCAAAACTATGCTAATAGAAAGAGAAGGAAAGCTACACTATGCATATCTTCATACTTATATCCACATGCAAGCTCATAAATAATTATAAGTAGCATGATTTCAGTTTTAGGTATTTGATTTATAGATTTTAAAATTTTTTTTGGATTTGATAGTGATAATAGCAATTCATATTTTTACTTTAGCCAAAACATGAAATTTGTCATAAAGAAAATATTTCATTTTATTTTTAATTTAAAAAAAAAGTATCAATGCATGAATCTCATATGACATACACATTTAGCATGCTGGAAAATAAATAAAGTGATGAAAGCAATGTAAATTCATTCACCCTAATTAATTCCAAAAGGCAATCCTATGAAATAAGAAAGTTTAAAGTGAATCAAAGTTTGTTTAATGTGATTTTTTTTTTTGAATTTGCTTTTTGTTTGATTTGGGAAATGTGAAAGAATGTTTGCTGGTCCTAACCCATTTCCCTCATTTGTATGGCATTTTTAGTTTAATTTTTAGATGATTAGATGATTTTTTATATTTTGATTAGGTTAAGGTATGAATTAAGTGTGTTAATTACCCCTTACCTACACCACCTTAGCATATTTAACTAAATAATTATGAGCCAATGATATGACATAAAACCACACAAGAAATTTAAATCAATAATGCACCTAAGAAGAAAAGGGCTTAATGCATTTGGCTCATGATTAATGGTTAATTAAGCTAAGGGGTTTAAGTTAAGTACTTTCATGACCCCTCTCACACATGTGAATTGGATTTTGATTTCCTTTATGTGCTTACATTATTGAACACCTAAGCATCTACCCAAAGTGAATTAAGTAAGATCTGGAAGATTTTAGAATTTTATCAAATTGATTATGTAGATAATTAGTGAGTTAATCCTTCATTATGTTTGGATTAAGGAAGAAAGAGGGAGCTTAAGGAATAACTTAAGGAAAATATCCCAAATTATTTCCTAAACCTCATATTTACTAAAATAAACCTTAATTAACTCAATCAATGGGTTAACCCATTAATGATACACTTAATTAAACTTAATTACATTAAGAGGGTAATTAGAAATTAATCTAACAATTCCTCTAATTAAACCATCAATAAATCCCAAGAAAATTAGGGGAGGTAGAAGTCATCCCACTAATCACACACAAGAAGTTTGGGATTGATCAGTTGGGTAATTAGAGAGTAATTAACAAAATCAAATTCCCAATAAAACCCAAATCCACAAAATAATACTACTCAAAATTCATTGAAAATAATTTTATAATATTCTAGATTCAAATACCTTTCATATCAATTTATTTCACATTTTGTTGATTTTTCTATACTTAGATAAGAATTTTTGAAGTTTCCTTGATTAATTAAGTCATTTAGATCCCTAATTATATAGTTAATCCCATCAGCAATACATGGAAGTTGACGCGGTACACGCTTTCCATGTGACACGATGGGATTCGCTATTTAAGTTATCACATCATAGCACCACATCAGCGATGGCGTTACGCACTTTCTCCTCATCCATCCGATCAAGGATCAAATAGTTGAGGTTAAATCTGTGGTTCTAAAGGGATAAAATGTGGGATCTACATGGATTTAATCATGGCCATTGATCAAAAATTCACGGATGGATAGGAGTCTGATCTTCTATGGAGATGGCCACCCATCTTTAAGGAAGATCCGAGCTTGATTGAGCTCAGATTGGATCCAAACTCAACCCACACCATCAACATGTAAAGGAGATCACATTTAATGGCTAGAATCTCATGGGGTGATACTTTTCTTCACAAAGGACTAGACTACATCTAGATTGAGCTTGATTTAATGGCTTACCTTGTTGAAGGTGATCACCAGCACTCAATTCCTTTGGAGAAGCTTTGTCTAGTGGAGATGAAGCTTTGTTGAAGTTTTGAGGCTTTGAAATTGGATACATCTTCCTAGAGGCCAACTCCACCTTCCTTTGAGCTAGGTCTTGGTCAAGGTAGCACCTCCCTTGCCTTTGGAGCTTGGATTAAGTTTTAGGGAAGTTTGATTGATCCCTTTGATGAAGCTTGTATGAGGAATTGCCATCATTAGAAATATGGAGTAAGTTGGATTTTCACTTGAGCTCCCATATTTTCAATCTAAGGAAATTAAAAAATGGAGAAGTTCAAGTTGCTTGAGAGAGCTTGGGGAGAGTTCCAAATTCTTGCTCTAGCTTCCCTAAGTTCAATCGAGTGTGAGTGTTGAAATTAAAATTAGTGTATATCTCCTAAAGAAATCGGATGGTCGAGCCTTCTCTTGCCATTTTGATCTAATTGTGCTTCTTGAGTGGGTTTGTTAGGCTGTTAGAGGTGTCCTTTAATTCAATTTGGCCTAAGGAGTGGAGTAGTGGAGCTCCCATGTGATTAAATCAAGTTGAGGAGGGATTCCATGTGGCCATTTTCAAGCAAGTGGTCAATTTTGACCTTAGGCTAGGTTGGGCTGACCCAAACCCATTGGGTTAGGTGCACCACACTCACTAGTGTCCACTAGGAGGGTGCCAAGTGGTTATGAAGAAGATTTGATCAAATTTTAAATGGATTTTATTTCAATTTGAATATGTTTGATATGTTTGAAAAATAGGTTAGGCCAAGTTTCATTGAATTTGGAATTTGTTTGATGTGATTTGGCTCATGTTGACCCATTTAGGTCAAAATGGGTCATCAAGTTGACCAATTGGTCAAACTAGGGGTTGAGTCAAGTTCATATGATCATTTGAAATGTTTTGATGACTTTGTTTTGATTCAATTTGGTTTATATTTATTTTTGGTTCAACTGAGTTCATTTAGGTCAAATGGGTCAAGTTGACCAAATTGACCCATTTGACCTATTTGGGTTAGGTCATGGGTTGGTTCATGTTTGATTGGTCATATTAAATAGATTGGTATCTTTATTTCTAATCAATTTGGTTTATATTTGAGTTTGTCTCAATTTGACCTTTTAGGTTAAGTTGGGTTCATGGTCAATTGGGCTAGGTTAGGTCTAGTTGGCCAATTGATGCTTTGGTCAAGTACAACAATCATTTGGAATGAACTTGACCCATTGGTTTCAATCAATTTGGCTTAGATCAAGTTTTGACACATTTTGACTTTTTTAGGTCAAGTTGGGTCAACTTGGGTCAAGTGACCAATTGGGCTAGGTTAGGCTCAAATGTTGACTTGGTCAAGTTCAAATATTGATCGTGAATGAGTTTAGAATAATGGTTTCAATTAATTTGGCCTACAGTGGATTTTGGCTAGTTTAGGTTTCATTTTGGCTAAGTGTTGACTTAGTCAACCCTTAGGTTTGACTTGGTTTAACCCAATTTGAGTGATTGATCATCTCATGATGATTGTTGATCATGATGAGAGGCTTAGTAGGGCTTAGTTCAGTATAATTTGGTTAGTATTAAAATTTAGCTCATAAGGGTACTTTAAATCACTTTGGGTCAAATAAGCCTAAGTAGGTCAAATGGCTTGGTCAAAGCTTGATTGGAGTTTGATTGAACTCACATATGGACTTATGATTGAAATATAAATCCATTTGGAAGTGGTTTGAAGTCAAATGGGTTTTGATTCATTTGATAATTTCAAGTTCAAGGGGTTAACATGAGTTTGACTTGGGTTATATTTTTGAATTTAGTTTTGGTTTGATGATTGAAATTTATGTTTATATTTAGATTCATGACCGTAGGATTGATTGAATCATGACAAAAAATCAAGAGATTGGCTTGATTTGAAATTGATTTGGTAAGTTCAAGATTTTGACTTGAAAGGCTTAGGTTGGATTTTGATTGAATTTGAGTTTAATTTTTGGAGTTGGTTTTAGTTGCTTGAGTTTATATATCATTTATATATGTGTATATAAATGAAAATATAAATGGGTTATGAAAAAATTTTATGAATTTGAAGTGATTTGGATTTGATTTAGGCTAAGTCCATAAGAGGGAATCAAAGCGACTTAGGAATGATTTTTGATTTGGATTTGAATTTTGGATTTAGTTTGATTGATTTGAATTTATATTTCATTTATATATGTGAATATATAAATGAGAATATAAATGGGTTGTAAGAAAATTTCATGAATTTGAATTGATTTAGGTTTGATTTAGGCTAAGTCCTTAAGAGGGAATCAAAGGACTTAGAAAATATTTTGAACTTGGAATTTCAATCATAAGCTTCAATCATTTGGAATTGATCATCAATTTCAATCATGTGGGATTGATTTGAGGTTGTAGAAAAATCAATTAAGCTGGAATTGATTTAGGTTTGATGTTGATTTCATTTGGAGTTTGACTTGAAGGAAGGAAGTGAGGAATGAGTTCAAGTTATTGGGTAGGCAAATTTTCCTAACACCCCTAAGGCATGACCTATTCCTATGGCTAACTCTTCTAAGTCTCTAAGGCTAGGTTGAGTGTCCACCTAATCATTAGATGTGTCTTAAGACTAAGGATATCTTAAAGTCTATGAGGAGTCCTATTTCTAAGATGTAGGGGTTGAGAGCTCATCCTAAAAATGAGGTCAATAGGAAGTGATTCGTTTCAGTTTGTCTAGGTCCAAGGATGGTGTGTGCAAAGTTCATTGCACTTTGGTGGAGGTTTGAGAAAATGGAAATCGGAGATGGCCTCCCCTATTTCAATTTTTTGTAAAACCGAGAATGAGGAATTTGGGAAGCTCGGGAAATGCAAGGGGAAGCTCTAGGATCTCTCTCCTTGGCAGCTAGGGTTGAATCGAGTGTGAGTATGTGTTTGAGTGAAAATGAGGGGGTATAGCCCCTCCTTCCTTTGCTTGGATGGTGATGATTATTTCAGCTTTTTGATCAAATGGTCACCCTGGGGAGCTTAATTTGGGCAGAGAATCATTCCACTTGGCCTCTTATGAGTGGAGGATGGGTGGGAGGTGGCTGCCATGGGAGTAGTGCGTATCCTTGGTGATTTAAAATGCTCCAATGGGAATGTCGAGGTGATTTCATCTCCCCGTGAGTCATGGCTAACCCAACCACCCTTGGGGGAAGTCAGACACAGTCCTTGGTGCCTAAGTGGACCTATGAATGGGTGCCAAGTAGCCAAGGAGAGGAAATGACCAAAGATGCAAGTGTCTTATCCCATGGGATGCCCTAGACCCAAGGGCAAAGTAGTCATTTGGCTATGGATTTGATTTGGGTAGATTTGGGATGGGCCAAAAGTGAGTTAGCCCAAATTTTAAGTGATTTGGAGTTTCATTTGGTTTGATTTGGCTTGATTTGACCTATTTAGGTCAAATTGGGTTAGGTTGGGTCAAGTTGACCAATTGGTCAAATTGGGTCAAATCAAGAGTTGAGTCAAGTTCACATGACTATTTGGAGTGTATTGGTTTGGTTCAATTTGCTTTGGATTTGACTATGGCTCATTTGGGTTCATATAGGTCAAATGGGTCAAGTTAACCAATTTGACCAATTCGACTAATTGGGTTGGGTTAGGTGTTGAGAAGTTCAATTGGCTAATTGAAAATGATTGTACGCTTTGGTTTGGTTTAATTTAGATTTGATTGGATTTTAGGTTGATTTGACCCTTAAGATCAATTTGGGCTAAGTTGGGTTAGGTTGATCAATTGGTCAAATTGGGCTCAATAATGGCTTTGGCCAAGTTCAATAATCAATTTGGAAAGAACTTGAACCATTGGTTATAATCAATTTAGTTGGATTATGATTTGACATATTTTGGCTTTTTAGGCCAATTTGGGTCAACTTGAGTCAAATGGCCAATTGGACTTGGTTTGGCTCAATTGAAGGTTTGGTCATGTTCAATCATTGATTATGAATTGGTTTGAACCAAAAGTTTTAGTCAATTTGGCATATGGTGTGTTTTGGCTAGTTTAAGTTTCATTTGGGCTAAAGGTTGATTTCGTCAACAGTTAGGTTGACTTGGTTTGACCCAATTCAAGATAATTGATTAACCTAGGATGATTGTTGATCATGATATGAGGTTTGGATGGGCTTAGTTCAATCAAATTTGGGTTGGATTAGAATTAAGTTGAAAAGGGTCCTTAAGTCACTTTGGGTTAAGTGGACCTAAATAGGTTAATTGGTTTGATCATGGCTTGTTTCAAGTTTAGTTGTATTGACAAATGGGTTTGAGATGGAAATATAAATCCAATTGCAAATGGTTTGAACCCATGTGGATTTTGGTTCATATAAATTTCAAATCAAAAGGCTAATTTGGGTTTGACTTTGGTTAGCTTGATTTTGTCTTGGTGATTGTAGTTTATATTTATATTTGGGTAACTGATAGAAGGAATGATTATTCATGAAGAAATCTATGGGTTTTTGAGTTAATTTGGATGGGCTTTGGCTAAGTCCAAGAAATTAACTAAAGGGTATAAATTGGATTTTGGTTTGAGTTTATATTTGGTTTGGGCTATTTGGATTTATATTTCATTTATATTTGGGAATAAAAATGAAAATATAAACAGTTCATGAGAAAATTACTTGAGTTTGGAGTGATTTGGATTGATATGTGACCAAGCTTAGGGTGTAGGTCAAGGGCTAGAAAGGAAACCTATTTAGTTTGATTTGATTTTGGTCATTGAGGGTGGATTTCATTTATATTTGTGAATATAAATGAAGGAACAATTATTTTGTAAAGAAATCAATTGAGTTTGGGATTTAGAATATTTGGCTCTTACAAGAGTGGTTCATATGACTTAGGAAATTTGATCTTGGATTTGATTTGAGATTAATTTGTTTGGTTTGGAATTGATTTATGATTTAGACTTTGATTTAAGATTGAATTGATATTTGAGAAAATCAATTGAATTGGTGTTGATTTGAGTTTGGTTAAGGCTAAGTCCATAAGATGAAATCAAAGGGCTTAGGAAAGGTCTTGGCATTTGGATTTGATCATGGGATTGAATCATTTGACTTAAAATTTGATTTATGATTTATATTTGGAATTTGAATTTAAAGTTTGGTTTGAGAAGGAAAGCATGAATTGGATTTAGGCCATAGGGTAGGCAAGTTTTCCTGTGTCCCTAAGGCATAACCTATTCCTATGGCTATCCCTTTTAAGTCTCTAAGCTTAGGTTAAGTGTTCACCAAATCACTAGAAGTGTCTTAAGACTAAGGAGGTCTTAGTGTCTACAAGAGTCATAGATCTATGATGAGGGAGTTAATAACGCACTCCAAAAGTGAGGTCAACATAATCAAATGGGGATCTCGGCCCAAAGCATGATGTCTACTCGAATCAGAATGTATTCAAGGATTGCGTCTTATGGCGTGATGTCAACCCATACCAAAATAAAAGAAAATACATGGGGAATTCTAAAACACATTTGAAACAATTTTAAGATGAAATTAAGCAAATACATTAATATTTGAGTTGATATATTTGCTCTTAAGTGGGCTTAACACATAATATTGATTACATATATATATAAAATCTAAAAACAATTTGCCCCCTATCTAAAAGGAGGATTTTCACGATGCTTTAGAAAATTTTTATCTTCTTGATTATTATACTTATTTAGGGATCTCAATGTGATGGACGATATTAACCTAAATAAATAAACATAAAAAATTCACCTGCCTTGTAGGAGGATTTCTATTGTACCTAAAGGATGTATTCATCATGCATAATATACTTTTTCAGGTTTTGACCATTAATTGGCGGTATTAGTCTTTCGCCATCTAGGTCAATGAGTTGGTATGCCCCTCCTTGATACACCTTCTCGATGACAAAATGGCCCTCTGAATTAGGCTCAAATTTTCCACCAAATTTTTGATTAGGAATAATTGGTCTTCTCAGCACCAAGACCAATTCCACTTTTTGGAATGTTCAAGGCCGCACCATTTGGTCAAAAGCCATGAACATCTTTGCTTGATAAACCTCCAAATTTTATTGAGCTTGCAATCTAACTTCATCAAGCGCATCGAGTTCATCCATTCTCAAAAAAACATTTTGATCTTCAGTTAGATTGTATTGGATGGCCACTCGAAATGAAGGCAATTCAACTTCAAGCAGAAGGATCGCTTCGGTTCTAAATACTAATGAATAAGGAGTGACTTTAATCACCATCTTATAGGTTGTTCGATATGCCCACTTAGAGAAATAATCAGTTGTTGTTAGGATGAAGTGATGACCAACTGATGATGGTGGAGGTTAACACATACAATCTCGACACCATTTTCAGATCAATCACTGGTTTAAGAGGCATTTAGGTGACAGAATTCCTTCAAGTTGCTTGATCTTTATAGTCTTTTAGAGCAGTTCCCATTCTTTGAGAACATTTTTTTCTTTTATCTTTAATGGATGATAAAGTAATAGTAATCACTTGTAGACTCTCTTTTGGGTTGACTAGAACACTATCGGATAATGTTAATTCACCTCATTGATACTTCTTTTCTAGCCAATCTTTGAAGACATAACAATCTTCAATATGATCGCTGATCACCCGATGATAGGGACAGTAGTTTGGATTATTTACTTGATCAGCTTCTTCATGCCTTTTACTTTATGGTAACTATAAAGAAACTTTGACTGCTTCTCGAAATAATTTAGCCACACTGTCCCTTCTAAAAATATTCTTTATTCATCTTTTCCTTAAGAGATGACTGCATTCACTCATCATCTCTTGTTGCTTGTTTTAGATGCTCTCCATCATTTGGAAAAGTCTGAGATTTATCATTGCCTCTGTTGACCTCACTTTTAGAATGAGCTCTCAACACATAGAACTCCTCTTAGACACTAAGAGTTCCTTAGCCTTAAGACACTTCTAGTGATTAGGTGAACACTTAACCTAACCCTAAAGACTTAGAAGAGTTATCCATAGGAATAGGTCATGCCTTAGGGGTGTTAGGAAAACTTGCCTACCCTATACTTGAACCAAATCCTATTTCCTTCTTTCATGTCAAACTTCAAATAAATCTTCAAATTCAAATCAACTTCAAATTCAAATCAACTTCAAACTCAGATCAACTTTAAATTCAAATCAACTTCAAACTAAAATAAACTTCAAATCCAAATCAACTTCAAACTCAAATCAACTTCAATTCCAAATCAAAACTTAAATCTCAAATGATTGAAATCCATGATCAATTCTAAATCCAAAAAAAGGATCTTTCCTTAGCCTTTGATTTCATCTTATGGACTTAGCTCAAATCAAATTCAAATCACTCTAAATTCAAAAGATTTTCTCATAACTCATTTATATTCTCATATATATTCACAAATATAAATGAAATATAAATTTCGAACCAAAACCAAATTCAAAACTCAAATCCCAATCTAACCTAAATCCAACCCAAATTGTTTTAAGTCAAATTCTTGAACTAGCACAAATTAAACTAAAATCAATTCAAACCTTTGGACTGTCTCTTCAAACAGTCAATCCTTCAATCACAAACCAAATTCAATCATAAACTTTAATCATCAAACCCAAACTAAATTCAAAACTCAAACCCAAATCAAACCCATGTTCATCCTTTGAACTTGAAATTGTCAAATGAATCAAAACTCATTTGACTCCAAATCACTTGCAATTAGATTTATATTTCAATCATAAGTCCATATGTGAGCTCAACCAAATTGAATCATGATTGAATTGACCCACTTAGGCCCACTTGACCTAAGCCTAAAATAACTTTTTTGAGCCAATTCAATCATCCAAATTGGATTGAACTAAGCGTCTAAGCTCATGTTGTGAGCAAATAAATCATCATGGGTGATCAATCACTGTCAAAAAAGTCAAACTGGCCTTTGACCAAGTCAACAATTGACCCAAATGAAACCTAAACTAGCCAAAATCCACCATAGGCCAAATTGATTGAAACCATTGATCAAAACCAATCCATGATTAATGATTGAACTAGACCAAGTCATCATTTGAGCCAAACCTAGCACAATTGACCACTTGAACCAAGTTGACCTAAAGTCAAAATCTTGTAAGCCAAATTGATTAAACCAATGTAAATTCTAAATCACTTGTTGAACTTGACCAGTTCTTTGGTGACCCAACTAGCCCAATTGACCATGAACCCAATTTGACCTAAAATGTCAAATCAACTTGAAACTTAACCAAATAAAAATTGATTAAAACCAAATCTTGCAAAACATTTCAAATGATCAACCAAACCTAAACGAACCCATGACTAACCAATTGGGTCAAATGGTTAAATTATCAACTTGACCCATTTGACCTATGAATTCAAATGAAACAAAATGAAATTAAATTGAACCAAACTAATGATACCAAACCACTCCAAATGATCATTTGAACTTGACCCAACCCTAGGTTTGACCCAATTTGACCAACTAGTCAACTTGACCTAGGTTGAACCATTTTGACATAAATGGGTCAACTTGAGCCAAATCATATTAAGTAAACTCCAAATTTATTGAAAATTGGCACAACCCATTTTTCAATCATTTCAAATCTGCCAAAATCAAAATCTTAGTCAAATGACCATTTTACACTTGGGTCAAAGTGTAACATATGGCCAAATCCACTTGGAATTTGGTCAAATCCTTTTCATGGCCACTTGGCATCCTAAGTGGACCATTTGGACACCAAAGGAGGTGGTGTACATGACCCAATTTGGGTCAAAACAACAAGGCCAAAGCTAACCACCACTCAAAATTTTCACATGGATCACCTCCCACACTCATTTTAACCCATGTAACACTCCATTTGGAAAACCAAACCACATGGAGCTCATAACAAAAAAAATAACCTAGTCATTAGTAATTTAATCAAAATTCTTTCTCGATTTGATTCAAGTAAGGGAGATATACTTCAATTCACTCACCATCTCTAATGCATTTAATCAGCTCGAGGATCAAAGGCAAGCACCCACAAGCTTAAGCATTCCTAAGCTTATCCATTTCTCTTTCTGTTTGCTTTCTTTTTAAAAAAATAAATTGCCAACTCTCATCACTCCACCAAAGTCCAATTGCTCTTGCAAGCACCATCAGGGAAGCAAGTCAAGCTCACCCAAAGCTTTTCCCAAGTCACCAAGCCTCGAGAAGCCTCACCTTAGCTAGATGTTGCATGTCTCACATCATGTATAAAAAAGTATCTTGGTTCACTCTTGCTTATGGAGGGCTTCCACCTTTGCCGGGAAACTTGGCTTGACCTACCATAGATTTCTCATGTATTGATATGAATCTCATATGCAGGTCAAATGAATTATCCAAAAAAAAAAAACATAAATAAAATTTGCATTAGATTTTAAGTCATTATTTATACCCAATGATTGGTCTCAATGTATAAAGACCTAATATCTTTCTAAATAAATAATAGCCTAGCTATCTTGCAAATGTATAAGACTTGCTTCATGTATTTAAAATTGCGAGGAGTTAGATCACCATTTTTCAAGTGGTTTATCCTCTCTTATGGATAAACCATATACCCATTTTTGCCTTATATCATGCCTTTTGCCAAAGCTCCCTAGATTTAAGTTTAGAGGTTATTGTTTCCCTTTTGTGGGCTACAAGAATAAATCCTCACCTTCTCAGGCATTTCCATGATTTTGTGTTGTGGAATTATAAGCTCTAGATTTCTAATAAAAATTCAACTAAAATAATTAATTCCCCTAAAATTTCAAAAATATAAAGCCCAATCACATGATAGTTTGGGATGTTTACTAGGCTTCCTAATATCATAAGCATGCCCTACTTTTCTTTCTTTGGTTTTGATAATAACTCCCTCTTCTTGATCAATCCCACTTGATCTTCTAAAAATAATTAATTTGTTGATAGTCCTATCTTTGAAATCTTTGGAGACAATGATCATTTACCTTAATGAATATTCTTAAGGGATATCATTCTTGGATGTAATTAACTATCTTGCCTTTCAACTTAACAAACTCAATTTAAATTAAAACACTTTACTTTTTCATATAAAATATAATCTCTGTACATCCAAAGACCCATAGTTAATCCTTTATGTGATTAGGTCCATTGTAGGATTACAACTTCTATCTCTTGAGATAGTATATTATTCCTCAATGTATCATCAAATGAGAACATCAGATACACATTTTGTCCAACAAGGTATAACATATTTTTGTCTTCATTTTATTAGTATACACAAATTTGCTAAGTAAAGATTCTAAATTCATGATTCACAAACAAGTAAATGAAGAAGAAAATTATTTTCAAACAACTCATTTATCATACCCCAATTTGCTAAATGAGTAGACCCCAAACAAAATAAATTGACCCTTTATTTTAACATGCTCAAATTTGTTAAATGAAGGGTCCCCAAACAATCAAAAACCAAAATCGAATATGAACCAATGGAATCATCAATCTCTTAAAAATATTTGAACCCATTTCCAACATACACAAATTTGTTGAAAATGGATACTAAATTCAAAAATCTCTTCCCCAAATTCTAAACTCAAAATATCTCTCCTAAAATCAAAGAGTCCAATTAACATATTCAAATTATTGAGTATGGGTTCAAATTCTAAAAAAACAAATTAAAGTAGAAATCTGATTCGAGTTTATTTTCAAAATTGCAAACTTTCAACTGGGTTAGTTTTCAGTTTAGTTCGGTAATGAAGCTGTATACATGTTTACTTTTCCTTTTTGGATGAATTTGGCCTTGGATCGAACCAGCCTCCCACAGACTAACTTTGCCCATGTCATTCATTTTGGTCAAGGTTTTGAGGGGGCTAGGATCACTTGTGAGGGGACCACCCTCACAATCATCAGCAGGAGCGTTATGATCGGGCAGAAGCTAGTCATCTATGTTGAGATACCGTCAGATTTATAGTTTACCTCACTGAAGAGGAAGGTTGTGGTAGCGCAATTGCATTTGTACCGTGGTTCCCATTTCTACCCCAAGATGGGCTACACCACTGGCTTCTTCAAGGGGGTGCCTGATTCTGTGGGATAGTCCCTACCTACAAGATAGGTCTAGTTCTCATCTTGCCTCAGACCCAACACCGTAATAGATGTTGCAAGATCAAGCGGCATCATGTACATATAGCCAAAGAGATAGCACTTAGAGTAGAGGAATTACAAGATAGTCTCTCTCGATTCAGAACAAGTTTCACCCCTCTCTGATGGAGAGGAAGATATCAAGAGGATCTCAATTTCACCTCCAGCTATAGTTTGTCTTTGAGGATCTTACTAGAGACAGGAGAAGGTCTAATGCGGGCCTTAGATTAGTTCTACGGTGTGGCTTAAAGTGAGTCGGGGTCCAATTTGATTCTTATCCCTCATCGCATATCGTGAAGAAGAGGGCCGGGGAGGCCCATGTATCAATACATGTGACCAGCAAAGATAGACATAGGCAGGCTAGATAGTCAGCTACCTCCACCCTCATGGACTTTCCCGATCGACGTGCTACCCACACCAGTCATACTGATAGTATTGTATTAACTAGTACTACCCATCATAGGAGAGGAGCTCATGCATAGAGAGAGCTAGCGGTGCCTCAATCACACTACTCTACTCCACATCCACCATCTCCAGTACAAGTTCCATCATCCACAGTTCCATCAAAGGCCATGAAGGTAGCATCCGGGGAGAAGAGAGCCCCACTGGTGATCCAGCTACGGCCAAGAGATCCCATTTCATCTACACCGCTACGAGAGGAAGCTCCTCCAACCTCCTACTCCATTGTGGTGAGGGAATGGCGACAAGCATCATAGTCATGCCATCACCACCACCACCACAACAGTAGAGCATGGAGATAGTACAGAGGGAGGAGGAGATAGTACCCCATGGCCATAGATCCTCTAGAGTAGTACCCTCCATCTAGTGGCGGAGCATCTATCCTCCAATGGGCATAGTCCTCACAAAATTTGTTCTTAAATAGTAAGAGAGGTTAGATGTCTCTTTATTCTTGATAATGATCCCACTACCAACCAGCTACGATCATTTGTGCCTGCTTAGTTGGACCGCTCCCTAGATGACATAGTAGCTTAGTATTTGGTTGAGAAGAAGGAAATTTTAGGGTATGCTTGGTCTGATCTAGAGGAAAACAAGGTTAGCTTTGATCCCAACGAAGATGATTTATTGAAAGATTCAGCTGAGGTGGATATGGTAGACACCAGGGGTTCTCTTCTTTGGGATTTACAAACTTTGGAAGGTGTTCCAACTGAATAGGGTGACACAGCTCATTCAACCCAACATTTCCTTCAATAACTAAAAGAAAAGGATGAACAGATAAATAGGAAGGGAAAGAGGCTTGAAGACTTACTAGCAGAAGTTTTGGCACTTCAGATCCAAGCCCTAGAAGTGCATCCTACTAATGTAGGGACTAGTCAGCCAGAGTTGTTGCATATCTTAGATCAAGCCAAGACTTCAAATTCAAGAAAGGCAGCACTAGCTTGTATAGAAGGAAGTGTGGATACCTCCATAACAAAAAACATTAAACTCATGGTTGAAGAGTGAGAAGAATTGGCAAGCAAAGAGGATCATCGCCCAAAGGGTAGACCCCCTGAGGAATGTGATGCCATCTAATATCCTAAGGGTTTTGTGCCACCTTCTTTCAAGAGCATGGTAGGAACCACGCTAGCACATAGCACTTGAGTATGTTGCAACACTAGTGGCAAATGCACTACTATTCCATCTTTCGAGTTTAGTAGAGCTTTGATTGGCATGCTGAACTCACCAATAGTTCAATGAAGATTTTTGCTGAGTTAGAGCAACTCTTCATTAAGAGGTTTGCTGGAGCTCAGCAAAGGGTGACCATGGGCTATCTCATTGTAGCACAACAACACCTCGGTGAGTCCATAGTTGATTATATTCTCAGATGGCATAATTTGACTATGTAATGCAAACCACAACTGTCTAAACATCACATCATTGAAATTCTACTAAAGAATATTCATTGCCCGGTCGCCTTCATGCTCAAAGGTTTTACCATCAAGAAATTTGAGAAGCTAATCAACAAGGCGGCTAGCTTACAAGGAGAAGCCAAATAGTTGTCTTTTTCAGATTAATCAATAAAGCCAAAGCCACAAAAAGCTTATGAGAAGATGCCAGGGGCAGTAGTAGTGTTGGACAAGGGGAAGCAACCAGCCAGAGATCAACATGAGAGACCTCGAGCTCCACATCCGTCACTTTTAGCTCCTCTACCACCACTTAGGCCATCTTACCGGCCACCACAGTAGCCTCCATGGCCTTCGTCGCCTCCTCCTTAATCATATTCATAGTAGCGATACACATACCTGCCACTAGGTAGCTACCATATGCCTACTCTTTTGGATAAACTAAACAAACCTTACTCATTTAAGAGGGAGGTAATCAGGAAAATCTTTAAGAATCTCTTAAAGAAACATGATTTTAGCTACCCAAACATAAGAAGCTGGAGGAAGTGGGCAGGAGCAATGATCCTAACTTTTACCATTACCACCATATGCTAGGCCATGTTTTGGAGGATTGCTTCACATTCAAGGATTGGCTTGAGCATAGCTGCAAGACAGGTGTCATAGTTATCCCAAAGGAATACTTAGTAGAACAACAATCCAGTTCTGTTAGGGTAATCCTTGGGGATACTTGCGATCCTCTTAAAACTAAAGAAGGTTGGGATATTTCCTTATCCTAAACCTCTAAAAAGATAATTTCAAAAATCAAGAAAATATCCTTGCATGTGGCTGAGGTAGCTCGAACCTCCAACATCAAGGAAGGTTTGCAAGTTGCCAAAGGCAACTTCGAGAAAGTGGTATCTCAGCAGCAGCAGCAGCCTACACTAGCCCAAGATAGCCAAGTAGCACACCATAGCCCAACCTCCATTCCATCAGCTACTTCACAGACTTCTACTTCAGCTAGCTCTTCTTCTAGTAGACATCTTGTCTCAATGGATGAGGGTATCAAATCCCTCACCCCACTTACTTTACTTGATTTCTACTATTTACCTCCTTCTAAATCCAAGAAATCAAGGAATAAAGCTAGATTGAATTACATCTATGTCACTCCTGATGGGTTATCTAATTATGCTCTTTTAGAATACTCTTCAAGTCTAAATAATTATAATAACTAACTTTTTTTTGATTGAGAGATTTTCCTTCTCTGAATACTATGGGTTCACCTCTTGAGATAGACTTGGAATCATCTGATTCTGAGGGTCCCATAAGAGAAGTTGTAGGTGAGCCTGATGAGCAGGTATAATCTTTCACTATCATGCTACAAGAGATCATTGAAGTCAACCTCCGTAGTGGCAAGGTTCTACTTCTTAGGGCAACACCTCAAGATAAGGGGAAATAAGTCATTGGTTTTGATGATCGAGAAGCCCCTCCATTGGATGCTCCACCCATGGATATGCTTGTGGAGGATCAGCCCAGAGTTGATTATAATGACCTCGCTCACCTATGAAAGTTTCCATTTAGGTTAAGCATATATGATGCTCTTGTCTTATCCAACAAGATGAGGGAATCATTAATCAAGGCTCTTCTTGATCTAGAGATATGCTTAGCTCAACTGACTGCTATTGGAGAAGTGGCATATTATTTTATAGAAGTCTCAGAAGTCACTTTTATAGATGAAGACCATCTTCTGGGGGACATGGAGCACAACCGTCCCCTCTACATTATAGTGGATATGAGTAGGTTCAGACTTTCCAGGGTTCTTATTGATCTAGGTGCATTGGTTAACATTATGAGTCTAAAGACCATTGCCTACTTGAGGATTCAATGAACAAGATGAGAGGGCTTTAGGTTCCATAGTGTTACCTTTGGAAATAGGTGAATGGAAGACTGAAGCCAAGTTTTATATCATTGATTCAAATACTTTATTCATTGCTTTGCTCGATAGGCCTTGCATACATCAGAACAAGATGATTCCATCCTCCCTTCATCAGTTCATCAAGTTCAGAAGGGATGGAATTAAGTAATATGCCAAAGGAGATGACAAGCCATTTTTAGTTAGAGAGGTTGAGATATATGAGGATGCGACCTACTATCTTCCTCAAAATCAAAACCCATTTTCTTATAAACTTGATCAAAATGTAAATGCAAAAGAAAAAGAAAAAGAAGAAAAAGAAAAAAGAAAAAGAAAAATAAAAAGAAAAAGAAAAGAAAAAGAAAAATACAAGTGAACGAGAAAAGGACATCAAGGAAGAAGTTGAGCCGCATGTCACATTCCACCCATAGTTCGTTCCACCATACGAACATATGGGTAGAGTGACTTGACCTCCACCAAGCAGAGGCAGAGGTAGATACAGAGCTAGAGGTGGAAGACCCCTGGCCAACCGGGGTTATGTTCCACATAGTACCCTACTATTCACATAAACTTGGAATCCAACTCAAAGGATGAGTTTAATGTGATTAGCATACCAACCAATCCCTCCCAGTGGGTTTCATTGGAGATGACACTCGAGCTAGACAACAATGAAGACCAAGCCTCCAAGAAAAGCACGAATGTATTAGAATCAAGTTTATGTGAAACTATTATGCAACAGTTAGGAACCTTAGCTCTAACCTCACTTACCTCAAAAGTCTTTAGAAATGTCTTGTCAAGAGATTCTATTGGGATCATCATCCTCAAGTCCAAAAACTGATGTACGACTTGAGGATAATTCATATAAAGAATTAATTAAATTGCCTTTTGACTAGTACTCACCTTGTGTTCATAATCTTTCAAAGAAGGGTTTGATTCTTTATACATGGTCCAAGCATAGGTCAGAGTACTTCGAGAAGCTATGGAACAACAAATGTAGGGATGCACAATCAAGATCAGGACTAGAATTCAGTATAGTGGGTCCGGTCAACGACGATGATTATTGCTTAGTTTTCACCAATCATCTAGAGTCTGATAGCTTCTTTTAACACCATACTAACTCTTTTGAGGATGTATGTTTAGAAACTTTAAATGATCCAGATGATCTCCAAATTAAAGATGCAACGCTAAAATTTGAAGAGGAAATCCATTCAACAATTGATAAGCTCAAAGAAATAAACCTCAGGATAGAAGAAAATCCATGCCTGACATACTTTAGTTCATTGCTAAATGAACAAAAAAACCAATGACTTAGTTAAGCTATTGATTGAGTTTAAGGATTGCTTTGCATGGAGCTATGAAGAGATGCCTGGATTATCTCTTGACATAGCAATCCACAAACTAGCAATAGATCCTAACGCTAACCCTATCAAGCAAGCTCTTAGATGCATGTGCTTAGAAATCGAATAATAGGTCATTTCTGAAGTCAAGAAACTAATCGATGCTGGTTTCATCAGGAAAGAAAAATACCCTACCTGGTTAGCTAGTGTCTTCCCAGTTAAGAAAAAGAATGGCCAGATTTTCATATATGCATCGATTTCAGGGACTTAAATAAGGCATGTCCTAAGGATGAGTTTTCTCTTCCTATACCAGAATTAATGGTGGACATCGCCTCATCTCATGCAATATTCTCCTTCATGGATGGGTCATCTAGCTACAACCAAATCAAGATGGCCCTCGAGGATGAAAGAAACACTATTTTTCGAACCTCGATCAGAATATATTATTATAAGGTCATGCCTTTTGGCCTTAAAAATACTGGTACTATATACCAATGGGCCATGACTCAGATCTTCAACTAACTCATTCATCATCAAGTTTAGTGCTATGTTGATAATCTAGTAGTCAAAAGCAAAGAAAAGACCATCTCTTTGATTTGAGAGTAGTTTTTGAATGGTTAAGATAATATAACCTTAAAATGAATCCCTTGAAGTGTGCATTCAGAGTAGCTTCAGGGAAATTCCTTGGGTTTGTTGTTCAACATCGGGGAATAGAAATAGATCTAGAAAAGATCAAAGCTATCTTAGAAATGCCACCCTAAAAGTTTAACTCAACTCAAATCTTTCCAAGGGTGGTTGGCATATCTAAGACTCTTTATCTCCAATCTATCACAAAGATGCAAGCCACTTTCAACACTTGTAAAATAGGATGTCAAGTTCAAGTGGGATGACAAGTGATAGCATGCCTTTGAAGACATCAAGCGATTTTGAAGTTCTAGTAGCCCCTATCCCGGGCAGGCACTCATCCTCTACACTGCTACATTGGATGACTCTCTTAGTGCTTTGTTGGCCTAAGCCAACAATGAAGGGAAGGAGAGTGCTCTATGCTACCTTAGTCATCATCTGATTCCTACTAAAGTGAACTACCCACCTATTGAGAAACATTGCCTAGCTTTAATCTTTGCATCCCAAAAGCTACGACATTATATGCTTTCTCATAAGGTGAACTTGATTTCAAGAACCAATCCACTGTAATATCTCATGACACGGCCAATGTTATTTGGATGTTTGGCACATTGGTCCATGATTCTCTTACAGTTTGAAATTACATTCGTACCCCTCTATGCGGTGAAAGGACAAGCACTAGTAGATATCTTAGTAGCATTCTCACTTCATGTTGATTCTCTACTTAGTGATGATCTCCCTGATGAACAAATCATGAACTTAGGGGAGGTTGACAATCGATATTGGGAGATGTATTTTGATGGTGCGGCTTCCTTTCATAAAGGAGAAGAACCACGATCTACTCTT
Source organism: Cymbidium sinense (assembly GCA_021442155.1). NCBI lineage: Eukaryota > Viridiplantae > Streptophyta > Magnoliopsida > Asparagales > Orchidaceae > Cymbidium > Cymbidium sinense. The sequence continues at coordinate 103,598,771 of CM038218.1, forward strand.
CTAGGAAAGTTCTCTTAACTCTAGACCATGATGTGATGAGATTCTCATACTATCTCTCCAATCCATGCTCTAATAATGAATCTGAGTTTGAGACTTTGATTGCCACTCTAGAGTTAGCCATTAGAGTGTGTGTCAAAATCATCAACATGTACGAGGAGTGTCAACTGATCATTAACTAGATTGTTGGGTCATATAAGGTTTTCAAACCTAAGCTTTGTCATTACCATGAGTATACCATGAAGCTGTTGGCCCAAATTTCTGAGGTCACCATCTACAAGGTTCCTCGAGAAGAGAATGCAATAGCATATGCTTTGGCCAAACTTACCAAGGAATTGGCATATCTGGAAGATGAGTCCATTCCAATAAGGGTCCAAAATAGACAAGAGCTATATCTTATTGATGCTGAACTCGTCGAGAGACTTTCTCTTGAAGGAGAGGTTGCCTTTGCCAATAAAGATGAGGAGCTGGATTGGAGGCAACCATTCATAGATCACTTGAACACAGGCAAACTACCTCAAGAGAAGTCACAAGTCTATCAAATGAATCAGAGAGCTCTCTCCCATGCTCTCATGGATGGCACCTTATACTGATGATCCTTCGATCAAATGTGGTTACACTTTTTGGACAAACATGAAGCCCATAGGATAATGACCTAGGTACATTCAAGTCTATGTGGGGCACATTAATTAGGTCTGAAGATGAAAGAAAAAATCAAGAGACTAGATACTAATTTACTTTTGATGATTGACTACATAACTACATTGGGAGATGTCATCAATGTTAGGTCATCGTCATCTAGTTGCCACCACTACTTTTTCCAAGTGGAGTAATCCCACTCGAGAGGTCACAACAAAGATGTGCTTTAGATTTTCAAAAACCATATCGTATTTAGGTTCGAGGTGCCTCGATGAATTATATCCGATAATGGTACTACATTCAAAAGCACCAAGATTAATAGCTTCACCAGGAGACATAGTATAGATTAGAGATACTCCACCATCTACTATCCCAGGGCAAATGGCCTAGCAGAAGCATTCAACAAAATTCTCATCCATATACTAAAGAAGACACTTGACAACAACTAACGATAGTGACATGAGCAGTTGGTTGAAGCCTTGTGGGCATACCACACCACATACAGAACTCCAACTCAATCTACCCCATTCTCCTTAGTGTATGGGTCTGAAGCGTTCTACCTTTAGAAGTTCAACTCCCATCACTAAGGATAGCATTAGCAAGATCACTAGCAAAATGCAAAGTGGTAGAAGAGCTCAAGGTTTGGAGGAGAGACACCATGGGCATGAACCTTGATTTATACAAAGCCAAAATGATTCAAGCTCACAACCGGTCCGCCTAGAATTTTCAAGTAGGAGAGCTTATTAGTTCTAAGGAGACCAATTATTGCCCATCGAAAGATGGGAGGCAAGTTTGAACCCACTTGGGAAGGCCCTTTTGTCATAGAAAAGGCCTACCAAGGAGGATCTTATCAGCTTATTGATTGTAAAGGGGAACACCTGATGCTTCCAATTAATGGGCTCTATTTGAAGAAATATTACCCATAAAACATGTTTGAAAATAATTATCAACAAAAGAACAAATTTCATTCCAATTTATCAAAATATTCTCTTCATTCGAAGCATTGTTTGCTTATCTTGAATCCACGATGTTTTAGGTAGGTGTAAGAGAACCTGAGTGGCATCCTATTCCTCTTTCATAACACAAACATAATCAAACACAAATCCCTAGCGCTACTAGAATAAGTGTGAGAGAACCCAAGAGGCATCCTATTTTGACTAGCATAACTAAGTTAGGTGTGAGAGAACCCTAGTGTCATCCTTTCTTAGTGGGAATCCCAGTTGCCATTCATGGCACCATTTCATCAATTCTTCGGTGTGTTTTACTATAGGTGTGAGAAAACCCAAGAGACATCCTATTCCTTCTAACACAAACACAAACAAAAATAAACACATATCTTTTATCTCGGGCTATTTTGATGTGGGAGCAAGCCCCCTGTGGCACTCACTCATTAGTTGCTCTTGGTTGGGCTAACATGCTACCTTGCTAGTATGTCACCCCAGCGGTTACTTATTTAGAAGATGCGAGTCCCTGTGCTTTCTTCTTGACTTGACCATTACAAACCAACGAGCACCTTGTTAGTTTGGTACTCACTACCAAATAGCTACCTCATGTTGACTTTGTTTAAGAAGATGTGAGTCCTGCACTTTCTTCTTGAACTAATCATCATCGACTAGGTGGTATGTGGTTTAGGATAAGTCCCAGGCTCCTTTCCTCGACTACTCTTGAGTTGTTTCCCAAGTGGCATCCACATGAGTCCCCAATGCTTTCTTTCTAGGCTGATTGTTGCAAACTGATGAGCACCTTAAATTGGATGATTTTTGCTATGCTGATAATGACTCACCCAGTGGATACACCACTCTTGGCAGATGTGAGTCCCCATGCTTTCTCCTTGAGTTGGCCACTGAATACCTATAAATATTATCTTCTTTAGGGTTTTGGATAAAGCCCTTTGGGGCCCCTCTCCCTATGGGCATTCTACTTGGATCACATCCTTTATGACCTTATTTAGACACTACACGGGTTACTTTTAGATTGCATAGTCCCCCTTTCCTATTAGCCACCCCTATGGTTGGAGAATTTGTTCAGCGGATGTGTAGATTCTCCCTTAGTTCAGTAAATATGAGATAGGTCTAGACTGATATAAGCTCCTTCTCAGTATGATCCCTCACAATCCAATAAGGTCCACGATAAACAAAATAAAACAAATAAATTACCTTTATGGATTAGAATTCAATCCAGCCCCCCTTTCCCAAGGGCATCCTATCTTTTCGTAACTCCCTATAGAATTGCTTACTATGAGTTGAGATAAGTCCCTGGTCGACTCTCTCCATAGTTAGGTCGTTCAATCTATTTTTCCACAAATAGGTTGCCCTGATAGTCATTTCTCTTTGAAAGATGTAAGTTTACTATGCAATCTTTCTAGCATGACTATTGCAAATCGACGACCAGCCCCATTGGTCTTTTATTCAGGAAAGATGTGAGTTTTTGTGCTTTATTCGATGAATTAACCATTCCAAACTGAAAGGAACCCCTTTTGTTGGATAGTTCTCCCCTCGGCTGGGAAGCTACAATCTTTGGATTGGTAAATCTGAGTAAGACCAAGACCAACACGACCCCTACTCAATGCAGTCCATCAAAAATTGATGGAATTCATCAAAAATAATTAAAAAATGAAATTAATTATCTTTGATGATTTAAGTCCCCGAGGCATTCACTAGTCCCTAGGGTTCGATTTATTGTACAAGCAACCGATCACCCCAGTGGTTCTTATTTTGGAAGATGTGAGTCCGCTTTCTTAACTTGACCATTGCAAATTGAAAGGCAACCCTTTGATAGTCCTATGGTTGGTAGATTACTTTTGGATTGGTATGGCCCTACTCAGGTACCATTGCAAACCCATGGGATCCATCAAAATAATTAAAAAATGAAATTAATTTGACTATCTTTGAGTGATTTAAGTCCCCAGCAGCATTCACTCAATAGCCCTAGTTGGGTTCAATCTATTGCCTCCAATGGATCACCCGTCCATCCCTACTTTGGAAGATGTGAGTCTACTATGCTTTCTTCCTAGACCATGCAACCAAAGGCATCCCTTTAGTTGGACAGTCCTACTATGTGGTTGGTAGACTACCCCTTTGGATTGGTAAATTTGAATGTAGACCAAGGCCAACACGGCCCCAACTCAGTGCAGTTCATCACAAACTAATGGGATCCATCAAAAATAATTAAAAAATAAAATTAATCTTGATTATCTTTGAAGTGATTTAAGTCCCCCACATATTCACTCAAAGTCATCCCTGGTTGGGTTCAATCCATTGCCAATGGATCACCCCAAAGACTGATCCCTACTTTGGAGGATGTAAGTCTACTACACTTTCTTCCTAGATAGACACCAAAGGCAACCCTTTTGGATAGTCCTACCATGTGTTTGGTAGACTATCCTTTTGGATTGGTAAATCAAAAGTAGGCCTAGGCCAACATGGCCCCTACTCAATGTGATCCATCGAAAACCAATAGGGTTCATCTCGAAATCCAAAAATTTAAAATATGAAATAAATTCAATCCTCCTCCCTCGGTGGAGTTAAACTAAACAAATAAAATAAATCCAATCAACCTCCCCCAATGGAGTCAAAATAATCAATCAAATTAAACAGTCAAATCAAATAATCAAACAATCAAATCAAACAAATCAATCTGCCTTTTCTCAATGAGATGTAAATTTTTTCATCCCCAGCGGATCCCGAATTCTAATCCCCCAGTAGATTTCACAGCCCTTGTCCCTAGTGGATGACTTGAACTTGCTTCCCTAGTGGAGAGTTCATATTTTCATCCCTAGTGGAGCACCAAATCATAAATCAACAAATCAAATCAAATTTCTCCCCAAGACACAAATCAAATCAAACCTCTCATCCCTCAGTGGATGACTTGAACCTTTTCCCCTAGTGGAAGGTTCACATACCTATCCCTGGATTCCTCCTTCACTCTCTTATGTCTTGACATGAGTAGAGTCACATTGCACTAAGCTCTTGATTCTTCTACACCTGGGTTGGGAGTATCATGTAGTGCTTGTGATCATCTGTGTTGATCATCTCATCAACATTAATATGTGCATATGCCTTGTCACCACACACACCTATTGGGCACCTTTGTTGACCTTTTTTAGAATGAGCTCTCAACTTCCATCTTAGACATAGGACTTCTCTTAGACATTAAGAGTTCCTTAGTCTTAAGACACTTCTAGTGATTAGGTGAACACTTAACCTAACCCTAGAGACTTAGAAGAGTTAGCCATAGAAATAGGTCATGCCTTAGGGGTGTTATGAAAACTTGTCTACCCTGTAGCTTGAGCCAAATCCTTACTTCCTTCTTTCAAGTCAAACTTCAAATCCAAATCAAGTTCAAATTCAAATCAACTTCAAATTCAAATCAACTTCAAACTCAAATCAACTTCAAACTCAAATCAACTTCAATTCCAAATCAAACCTTAAATCAATTCCAATATATTTTCTTATATCATGAATCAAATCTCAAATGATTGAAATCCATGATCAATTATAAATCCAAAAAAAATAAAAAAATCTTTCCTAAGCCGTTGATTTCATCTTATGGACTTAGCTCAAATAAAATTCAAATCACTCCAAATTCAAAAGATTTTCTCATAACCCATTTATATTCTCATATGTATTCACAAATATAAATGAAATATAAATTTGAAACCAAAATCAAACTCAAATCCAAATCTAACCTAAATCCAACCGAAAGCCTTTCAATTCAAATTCTTGAACTAGCTCAAATCAATTCAAACAATTGGATTTTCTCTTCAAACAATCAATCCTTCAATCACAAACCAAATTCAATCATAAACTTCAATCATCAAACCCAAACAAAATTTAAAACTCAAACCCAAATCAAACCCATGTTCATCCTTTGAACTTGAAATTGTCAAATGAATCAAAACCCATTTGACTCTAAATCACTTGCAATTGGATTTATATTTCAATCATAAGTCCATATGTAACAAAGTCTAATCAAGCTTTTAATCCAAGTCCAATTAAACTTTGGTTCTCTTGACCCAAAGTAACCTAAAACATCTTTTTGAGCCAAATTCTAATCCTACCCAAATTGGATTGAACTAAGCCTATCTAAGCCTCACATTATGAGCAACAATAATCATAAGGTGATCAATCACTCAAATTGGGTCAAACCAAGTTAAACCTAGCCTTTGACCAAGTCAACATTTGACCCAAATGAAAGCTAAACTAGCCAAAATCTATCATAGGCCAAATTGATTGAAACCATTGATGAAAACTAATTCATGATCAATGATTGAACTTGACCAAGTCATCATTTGAGCCAAACCTTAGTGGCCACTTGATCCAAGTTGACCCAAGTTGACCTAAAAGTCAAAATGTGTCAAATTTTGATCTAAGCCAAATTGATTGTAAATGGGTCAAATTCATTCTAATCACTTGTTGAACTTGAAAGCCTCAATTATTAACTAGACCCAACTATCCCATGACCATGAACCCAATTTGACTAAAGGTCAAATCAACTTGAAACAACAAAACAAAATTGATTGAAACCAAAGCTTGCAAAACATTTCAAATGATCAACCAAACCTAAACCAATGACCTAAAATTGGGTCAAATGGGTCAAATTGTGACCCATTTGATGAATTCAAATGAACTAAAAACCAAATACAAATTAAATTGACCCAAACCAATGATACCAAATTACTCCAAATGATCATTTGAACTTGAACCAACCCTAGGTTTGACCCAAATTGACCAATTGGTCAACTTGACCCAAGTTGACCCATTTTGACCTAAATGTGAGCCAAAATCATATCAAATAAACTCCAAATTCATTGAAAATTAGCATTTTTTGATCATTTCAAATCTGCCTAAATCAAAATCCAAGCCAAATGATCATTTTATCCTTGGGTCAAAGGGTAACTTATGGCCAAATCCATTTAAAATTTGGTGAAATCTTTTTCATAACCACTTGGCATCATCCTAATGGACCATTTGGACACCAAAAGAGGTGGTGCACATGACCCAATGGGTTTGGGTCGACCAAAACCAAGGCCAAAATGACCACTCCCTCAAATTCTCTACTTGGATCACCTCCACACTCATTTTAACCCATTCACCACCCACTCCTCTCAAATCACACATGGAGCTCATAACAACGAAAATAACCATTCAATTAATTTGATCAAAATGGCAGAAGGCTCTCATTTATCAGATTGTGGGAGATATACTCCTCATTTCCACAATTCATCTCTCTTGCATTGATTGAGCTCAGATCAAAAAGCACCCACAAGCTTCCAAGCATTTCTAAGCTCATTTCATTTCTCTCTTCTTGGTTTTTTTTAAGCCAAAAGAGGTAGGAGAGCCAACACTCACTCATCCTCCCAAAGTTCAATTGCTCTTCAAGCACCATCAGGGGAGGCAAGTCTCACCCAAAGCTTTTTAAGTCCAAGCCATGGGAAGCCTCCATAGAAAGCTCTTAGTTGAAACCTTCAAGGGCTTCATCTCACTAGATGAAGCTACCTCCAGATTGGGCGTCGGTGATAGCCTCGGTATGAATCAAACGAGCTTGGTTAAAATTCATTGGTCCTTTGTGAAGGGAATTATAATCCCATCAAAATTCCACCATTAGATGTTCTTCCCCTTGCTCCTAGATGGTGTGGGTTGAATCCTAGCCTTATCCGAGCTTAAGTGAGTTGATCGCATGGAGGGGCTCTCGTCTCACCACGAGCAAAGGAAGGGATGAATCATGGGCATCCATCCGCATGTTTTGGAGGATGATCCAATTAATCCGCTAGATCCATTAATTTAATCAATCCGCTGGGTTTGATCACATCGTCCGATCTTTGATGAAGGGAGAGAAAGCGCATAACACTTCTTGACGCATTGATGATTTGGCAACTTAAATAATGAATCCCATCGTACCACGTGGAAAGCACGCACCGCATCAGTAGCCCACGTGACACCCACGGGATTAGTTATATAATTAGGGCTATTTAATTATCCCTTAATCACTAAAACTTCACAAATTTATAATTAAATGTAGAAAAATCAAAAAAATATAAATGAGGGCTCATTTTAAAAATAATTCAGTGAGGAATAATATTAAATTATTTCTAATTGATTTTAAATAGTGAATTTTTCTTAATTAAGAGTTAATTAAAAACTTAATAATCTTAATTACTCCTTAATCATTCCACTAATCAATTCCAAACTTCTTAAGCATGTTTAGGGGGATGACTTCTACCTCTCCCAATTTTCTTGGAATTTATTAATGAGTTAATTAGGGAAAACAATTAATGAATCCCTAATCACCCCTTAATATAATTAAGAGTAATTAAGCATGAGAATAATGATTTAATCACTTAATTAAGATAATTAAACATTATTTAAGTGAAGAGGAGGTTTATGGAATGAGTTTGGGATATTTTCCTAAGTCATTCCCCTAAACTCTTCCTTAATCTAACATAATTAAGGATTAATCCACTAATGATCTACTTAATTAAAGCAATCAAACTTTCAAAATCAATCTAAACTTAATCAATCTTTTGGGTAGATCCTTAGGTGTTCAAAAGCCTAAGGTAAATTTGAAAATTTCCAACTCACATGTGTATGGGAAGGTTATGAAAGTACTTAAAATCCTTTAGCTTAATTCAATAATTGAGCTGCATTAGGCCCCTTTCTTTCTAGGTGCATTGCTTTAAATTTCCATGTGGTTGCATATCATATGTTAGCTCATAATTGTTAGGTTAATTATGTTAAAGTGGGGTAGGTAAGGGGTAATTAATGGACTTAATCTATACCTTAACCTAAATGAAACATAAAAATTAACTTAATGGTTCTAAAAATTAAACTAAATCAATTCACACACAGGGGAAAATGGGTTAGGACTAGCAAACCTTTTCGCATTTTCTAATTCAAGTTAAACTCAAAACAAAAATAAAAATCTCTTTGAAGAAATTTTGATTCACTTTAAATGATCTTTTTTTCATAAGATTGTCTTTAGGAATTACTTAAGGGCCAAGCATGCTAAATGTTGTGTGCCATATGAAAATCATGCATTCATATATTTTGAAAAATCTAAACAAATGAAATGTTTCCTTTATGTCAAATTGCATGTTTGGCTAAAGTAAGAATATAATGGTGTTATCTATTAAATCAAAAATTATTTTTAAATCCTATAAATCAAAGATCATAAATGAAGGTGTGCTACTTATAAATACTTATAAGCTTGCATGTGGTTATGGATTAAAATGGGTGATTTAATTTTCTTCAATTTTTTTAACTTGGATTTGTATAGGATTTGCAAAGTGTATAGTTCATTTGAAAAGAACATAACACTTGCTTAAATCTATTCCTATGCATTCCCATGTTATGACTTAAGAAGGATTGTTGACCTCATTTTTAGAATGAGCTCTCAACCCCGCCATCTTAGGCTTAGGACTTCTCTTAGACTTTCAAGAGTTCCTCAGTCTTAAAGACACATTTAGTGATTAAGTGGACACTAAACCTAGCCCTAGAAGACTTAGAAGAGTTAGCCATATGAATAGGTCATGCCTTATGGGTGTTAGGAAATTTTCTACCCTTAGCCTAAACCATTCCTCACTTTCCTTCTTTCAAGTCAAACTCCAAATCAATTAGATTTGATTTTCTCCAAACTTAAATCAATTCTATGATTGAAATCCATGATTAAAATCTATGATTGAAACCCATGATCAAAATCCATCAAATATTCCTAAGTCCAAATTTTGCCTAAGTCCTTAATCTTCCTTTAAGGACTTAACCAAAATTATGATCTAAACCAAATCAAATCTTTGATATTTTCTCATAATTCATTTATATTCTCATTTACATTCACATATATAAATGAAATATAAATTCAAATCAATTAAACTAAACTCAAAATTCCAAATTAATTCATGCAATTTTCCTTAAGTCCTTTAATTTTCTATTAAAGGACTTATCCAAAATCTTGATCAAACCTATTCAAATCCTTGGGATTTTCTCAAAACTCATTTATATTCACATATATAAAGAGAATATAAATATAAATCAAACAAGTCAATGGCAAAAACTAAATTCCCAATTTAAAATTCCCTTAAGTCATTAATTTTCCATTAATGAACTTAGCCTAAATCTTGATCAAACCATATCAAAGTCGTATTTTCTCATAATTCTTTTTATTCTCATTTATATTTCATATATAATGAAATATAAATATAAATCAATCAAACCAAATTCAAAAATTAAATTTAAATTTTCCTAAGTCCTTTAAATCTTTCTTAATGGACTTATTAAATCATGATTAAATCACCTCAAATCTTGAAATTTTCTCATGATCCATTTATATTATCATTTATATTCACATATATAAATGAAATATAAATTCAAACAATCAAAAATTCCAAAATCAAATTCAAATCAACTCAAAATCCAATCTATGCCTTTTAAGTCAAAATCTTGAACTTAGCCAAATCAATTTCAAATCAAGACAAACTCTTGATTTTCTCTCATGTTCAATCAACCCTACAATCATGAGCTCATATATAAATCAAACTCCTTTCATCAAAACCTAACTCAAAAATGAAACCCAAAACCCCTTCATATTCTTCCTTTGAATATGAAATTTTCAAATGAATCAAAACCCATTTGACTTCAAACCACTTGTAAATGGATTTATATTTCAATCATAAGTCCATATACAAGATCAATCAACTTCAAATCAAGCTTTGACCAAGCCATTTGACCACTTAGGCTCACTTGACCCAAAGTGACCTAAAGTACCCTTATAAGCCAAATTGATCCTAACCAAATTGGATTGAACCAAACTCATCTATCCCTCTCATCATGATCAACAATCATCATGGGATGATCAATCAATCAAATTTGGTCAAACTAAGTCAAACTAAGGGTTGACCAAGTCAACACTTTAAATGAAACCTTACATAGCCAAATTCCACCATAGGCCAAATTGATTGAAACCATTGATCTAAGTTCACTCATGACTTATGGAACTTGACCAAGCCAACATTTTAGCCTAACCTAGCCCATACTTCAGTTGACCCATTTTGACCTAAAGGGTCAAAATGTGTCAAAACTTGATCTAAGCCAAATTGATTGAAACCAATGGGCCAAGTCCATTCCAAATCACTTGTGGAACTTGACCAAAGCCTCAATTGGCGAAATAGGCCCAACCTAGCCCAATTGACCTTAGACCCAACTTGACCTAAAGGGGTCATGTTGAGCCAAATTTGAACTTAGCCAAAATTGATTGGAAACAAAGATGCCAATCCACTCCATATGACTAACCAAACCTAAACCTACCCTTGACCTAGTCCAAATAGGTCAAATGGGCCAAATAGGTCGACTTAACCCATTTGACTTAAATAAAGTCATATGAGCTAAATTCAAAACTATACCAAATTGAATCAAACCAAAGCCACCAAAATATTTCAAATGGTCATATGAACTTCAACCCTTGGTTTGACTCAATTTTTTATTGGTCAACTTGACCCAAGTTGACCCATTTTGACCTAAATGGGTCAACATGAGCCAAACCCTATCAAATGAATTCAAAATCTCATGAAACTTGGCCAAACCTAGTTTCCACATAACATATCCAAAGTAAAAAAATAGCAAAATGACCATTCTACCCTAAACCATAGAACAAATTTTGGCTTGGGTAATTTGGTCATACCCTCTTCACATTCACTTGAGGCTTTCTAAAGCTCAAGGGGACCAGAAGAGTGGTGCACCCAACCCAATGGGTTTGGGTTAGCCATTTGGTCCCAAGCAAACCCAACATGGTCAAAATTGAAAATTCAAACTCCCACAAGCTCAAATTCAGCACATGGGAGGTTGGCATCCACTCATAGCTCCGACCATGTGCACACTCAGATCAAACACCTCCCATGATCAAATGGATCAAAATAGCATGCCCATTGCCAATCATCCGATCCTTCAAGGGGGAGATATACTCCCCCTAAACAAACTCAAATGGATAATTCCATAATTTGATAGAGTGCTAGTGAGACCTAGGATCCATCAGAGAGTGATAGCAAGCATCCTAGAGCGCATTCCATTCTCCCATTTTCTTGATTTTCAAATAGTGAAAATAAGGGAAGCCATTTGAATTGCTAACTTCTTCCACACTTCATTTATTTCCAAATCCTTTTGCAAGCACACTTAGGTGATCAAGTCATGCTCACCTAAGTTGATTCCCAAGTTCTAAAGGCAAAAGAGGATTGAATTGGATCAAAGTCGAAGCTCAAGCATAGGAGGAGGTGACCCATAGGAGGATCCACTCAACCTCAAGTGCTCAAAACTTCTGTAAGGCTTCATCTCAACCAGACAAAGCTTCTCCAAGGGAATCGAGTGCCGATGATCACCTTCAATGAGGTATGGGATTTTTTGACCATTAAACTCAATGTGGTGTGGAGCTTTGTGAAAGAAATTTTCACCCCATCAATTTTTTACCATTAGATTTGTCGGTCTCTATCTTTAGATGGTGTGGGTTGAATTTGGTTTGATTCCATGCTATCTTCCTCTTGATCATGGATGGTCTCTATTGATCAAGGGGAAGAACTTGGAAGATCTCATGTATTTTAGATGGGGTTGAGATAATTCAACCATTTAGAAATTTCTTTACCCTTTTAAAATGCGGAGATCCTTGGTCATCGATCTTTGATCGGACGAGAGATTAAAGATGTAGCCGCCATTTGGGAAGTGATGTTTAAGTGACCCCTCACGCGGCAGACATGTAAGGTACAGCGACCACCATGCACGCATCGTGAGCCATGGAATAGTTAGGATTAATATAATGCTTTAATTAATTCCTAATTCACTTAGAGATCTTTCAAAATTCATAACTCTTGCTAGAAAATTTAGAAAAATGTGAAATAAAATCTTATGGATAGATAATTAAACCTAAACCATTTTAAAATTAATTTTGATGAGTTTTGATTATGCTTTTCTCTGAATTTGGGTTTTATTGGAAAGTTTATTTTGTTAATTACTTTTTGATTAGGCCTCTGATTAATCCCAAATTTCTTGGATAAGTTTTAGAGGATGACTTCTTCTTCTCCTAATTTTCTTGGGATTTATTGAAGGCTTGGTTAGAATAATTGCATATGGTTTCCTTAATTACCCTCCTTATATAATTAAGCATAATTAGGGTATGATTAGTGATTTTAACCTTTGATTAGGGTTGATTAAGGTCAGATCCAATAAGTAGGAGGTTTATGTAATAATTTTGGGGCATTTCCCCTAAGCTATTCCCTAAACCCCCTTTTCTCCACTTAATCTCCTTTAATTAAGGGTTAATTCATTAATTATCCCCTTAATCAATTTCTAAAAATTCTAAAAGTTTAGAACTAATTAATCTACTTTTAGATTCTTGGGTGTTTAATAGCCTAAGTTCAATTAAGAAATCAAAACCCCATTCATAAGTATGAAAGGGTGTTTTGAAATTACTTAAAAACCCCTTAGCTTAATTAACTTTTAATTGTGAGCCAAATTGCATTAGGCCTTTTCCTTAGTAGGTGCATTGCAAATTAAAATTATTTATAGGTTTTATGTCATCTCATTAGCTCATATTTATTTAGTTAATTCTTCTAAGGTGGTGTAGGTAAGGGTTAATTAAGCTACTTAATTCATACCTTAACCTAACCAATACTTAAAATAGATTTAATTATCTAAAAGTTAAATAAAAATATCAAACACATATGGGAATGGGTTAGGAACAGTAAACCCATCTCACCTTTTCAAAATTAAATCAAACTTCAAACTAAACAAAAATCACTTTGAATTAACTTTGATTTATTCTAAATTTTCTTATTCTATAAGAATGTCTTTAATATTTAAGTGAAGTGAGTTTGTTTACATGCTTTCATTACTTTGAATCTTTCCCCAACATGTTAAGTTGTATGTCATGTGATTTCATGCATTCATAATTTTGAAATTCAAATTTTAAAATGAAATTGTTTACTTTATGTCAAATTTGCATGTGTTGGCTAAAGTAGAAATATGAGTGGCTATTATCACTACTAAATCCAAATTATTTTCAAAATACATATATCAAATACCAAATCTAAAAAGTGCTACCTATACTTTAATTATAAGCATGTGATAGATTATAAAGTATGCATAGGTTTCCTTTCTTTCTTATGTTGGTATAGTTTTGAATAGGTTGGTAAGATGTAGGGTTCATTTGAAAAGAACCCAACACTTACTTAATTCCATACCTATTCATCCCTATGCTATCACAGAAGGGTTACCTATACTTGCATACATAAATTGCATAAAAGAAAATGAATCCATTAAACAACTTTTTTACATTCTTCTTTTCCATTTCATTTCTTTTTATACATATGTTTGTATTTAAGAAAGTGGTATATTAGTCTAGACAACCCGAGGTTGTGAGGCTTTAAGTAAAAGTAGTTACACCTCTCAAGTTAATGGCTTGTACTCACTTATGCCTTTCTTACTTACATATGTGTATGTGAAATTTAGATAAGGAAAACCATTTTTTACTTAAGAAAAATCATGCATATTCAACTTCTAAATTTCCTTAAATGGATTACTTAGCATGCATCATAAAGTGTGTTAAATACTCTCATTTGCATGTATAGATATGCTTAGGGTCCATCCATATGCATGTTATATATGTTGGGAAAGAAATGAAGTAATGTGTGTTATGTGAATTTTGATTCATTTTATTTAATCTTAAAATGCCTTTCTTTTTTGAATAGGTTTGTTTAGAGTTTATCAAAACTTAGGATTAATTAAAAGATTTAATCAAAACATTCACCTAAATGAAATTAAAATGTGAATCTATTTTATAAAATTACTTAAGGTTAGGGAAAAAGAAGTTCTCTTCTCTTTCCCTCTCTTCATAACTTAGTTAATTGTAGGATCCACTTAAATAATCAAAACATGAAATAAAATCAAAAATAATTAAACAACTTAAATGAAACCCTCCTCTAAGTTGAACATGTTCTTCACACTTAGAAAATTTAAACCTAAAGCCATAGCTAAGCATACCACATAAACCTTCAAAGCACACATTAGCCTAAGTCACCACTTCTAGCCTTAGGTTAGTGGTGCATGGTTTGATGTTTGTTTTTTTATGATATATTTTAGATTGGATGTTAGGTGTATGCTTTGAATGGTAGGATTCTTAGTCTAACTATTCTTTTCTAGGGATTGTGCTTAAGGGGTTATCATAAATAAAAATATAAATGCTTTTGCAGGTGCTTTATACCCTAAGCATAATCCATAGGCAGTGGACTTAGTCACCCATGTGTGGGGTGATAAGTCCAATATACATTTGGTGTGGTGTGTTTTAGCTAACCTTTATTTTGCGGTGTTAGTTAGATTTTCACTTTTCCTTTTCATGTAAATTTGTATAATTATGATTTTGGAATGATTGTTATGGGGATTAGGATGAGCATTGGTCATAAGATCCTATCTTATGCACCATGTGAAGCCTTGGAGCATCACCATCCAACCATCCAAAAGAAGAAGAACCAAAGAAGAAAGAAAAAAGAAAAAAGAAGAAAAGAAGAAGAATAAAGCTTGAAGACCCCATAATAATGAATTCCTTGCTTAATTTGTAATTTTTCATTTGTAATAGGTTGTATAAGGGTAAAGCTCACTACCACATTTGATATTTTGGTTTGTGTGACACCAATGGCCTTTTATTCTTTTTGCGGCTTTGTAAATTGTTTGATGATTTGTTTAGCTTTTGCATTAAGTGGCATGATTTTCCTAGTTTCTTCCTGCTTTATGTATGTGGATGTGGATTAGGCTCTTTAGAAAAAATAAATCTTTTACCCTAACTTAATCAAATAAAATTAACAACTCATAACCTCACCTAAAGCTTAGGTTTAAAATCAAGATAAAAGAATTAGCAACCCTTAGCTGGATGAGTATTTATTTTGTAATATCATACACAAATTCATCTTATTTCACTCTTGATTTGAGGGCTTTCACCTTTCCCAAAGAAACTTGGCTTGACCTTTGAGAGCCATGGTGGAAACTCACCTCCTCCCTGCTCATTGATTTTGGCTAATAATCTTCTTTCTCATGCATTAGTCATATGAATCCTATTAGTCTAAGTCAAAAATATTTGTCCAAAATGAAAATAAAATGAAATTTGAATCGCATTAGATTTAGGTCATTTGTAGAATTCCCTTTACATTATCTAGTTTCTTTAGAGAGTGAATTTAAGGACTTAGTCTCTTTCTAATAAATAAACAGCCTAGTTATCTTACAGAAGCATAAAGACTTGCCTACATGTATTTAAAATCATAGGAGGAGTTAGTTAGCGGCCACCTCTAGGCGGTTGTAAGTCCAAATTGTGGGTGGTTTGTCCTTTCTTGTGAAGGCAAACCAGTTACCCATTTCCACCTTAGATTTAGGTTGTGCTTCTGACCCTCGCCAAAGCTCCCTAAATTTAGGTTCTAAGATTTCTTCTCCGCTTTGTGGGCCATAAGCTTAATTCCTCACCTCTTAGGTATTTTCTTAATCTTGTGTTAAGGAATCTTCAGTCCTAAAATTATAATGAAAAATGCAACTCAAATAAACTAAATCAATTTCTAAAATGTAAAGCCCAAATATAGGATGGTGTGAGATGCTTGCTAGGTTTCCTAGCTTCGTGAGAACCTCCTACTTATCTTCCATTTTAGCTTCGATAATAACTCCCCCCTCTTTGATCAATCCCATTTGATCTTTTAAAAATAAACCAATCGATTGATAGTCCTTTTCTATTGAAATCTTCAAAGATAATGATCATTTATCTTAATCAAGAGTTTTCCTAAGGGATCCCGTCCCTTAGGATGTAATTAACTATGGGGGCTTGCCCCCAGAGAACTTAAACCCAAAAATAAACCCTACTTTACTTTTCCATGTAAAGTTGGGGAAGAATCTCTCATACATGCAGACCATCGCCTTAGAGTCCTTATTGAGGTGATTGGTTCCATTAAAGGGTAGTGATTTCTATCTCTTGAGATAGTACACCATTTACTTGATGATTCACCCAATCACCTGAATAAGTACATCTATGGATCTGCGTGGCATCTTAATAAGATGAATTTCTATAAGGGTCTTGTCCTTTTTCATTTCTCACCAACAGATTTGAAAGGTAACTCTGATCACCCTTATTAGGAATTTTTCTCCACAAATTTTTTTGGTGACTCCACTGGGGATGGTTCCTCTCTCCATCTTTGGTAAATGATCATTGTCTTTAAATATCGATAGTGGATTTATACTTTGGTGTGAATGCAAGACTATTATTCTTTCCGTTGGTACTTAGTTCATTTCATTCTTGAGTTGAGTCAACCAGCATCTTTAGCTTTTAGGACTGCATTCCTTGTTGGTCTTAAAACCCCTGTTAGGTTTTCCAATGGATAAAATGAAATATTTAAATAAAAAAGAAACATCTTAAAGACTTCCTCCTCACCATTTTCATGATAAGGAAAGGTTCATCCTAAAGGTCCATAAAGAACTTTGCTTTTCAAAAATGCACTTAATAAAATATTTTTCACAAATTTTGTCACCCTCATTTAATAATTCCCATAATTGTTACATGTAGGTATTTTCAAAAATAAAACTAATAATATTTTCCAAAAACACAAATGAACATCTTCTTTCAATTCACTTTGATGAATATTTCAATTTCAAAATAAAATGAATAATTATCATTTCCAAAAATCATAATCATAACCATAAAGTTTTCAAAAAAAAAAAGCACACATTAATCTTTCTATTTCAATGCACTCACACTTATTGAATGGAAAGTTCATTTGTAAACAAAATTTAAATTTTCAAAAAAGCAAACATAACATCTTCATTTAATATACTCAAGTTTATTAAATGAAGATTTCATTCCTAACTAAAAAGTAATAATAAATATTTTTTAGGAAATCCCACATAAATATATCCCACATATATTTTAAGTTGGAATTCCTCTTTTTCAAAAAAAATAAAAATAACAATCACACACAAAAAATTCATATTTCAAAAATAAAATTGATCTCCATTCTGCAAACCTAAATTTGTTGAATGAAAGTCCTCTTTTCAAAACATTAAAACTTCAACAATCATATTTCAAAAAATATTCAAACATACATTTGGGACTTCATTTAGCATAATCAAATTTGCTAAGTGAAGTTTCCAAATCCAAAATCAAAATCAACAATCATATTTCAAAAAAAAATTCAAAACACATTTTGGAACTTCATTTAGCATAATCAAATTTGCTAATTAAAGTTTCCAAATTCAAAATCAAAATTAACAATCATATTTCAAAATTTTCTAAACACATTTGGAACCTGACTTTACATACCCAAATTTGTTAAGTGAAGTCTCCAAATTCAAAATTTCAAAATTTTCAAACACATTTGGAATTTCCTTTAACTTTGCTAAGTGAAATCTCCAAATCCAAAATCCAAAAATTTTCTAAGCACATTTTTAGAACTTCATTTAACATACCCAAATTTGTTAAGTGAAGTATCAAAATCCAAAAATTCAAAATTTTCAAACATATTTGGAACTTCATTTAACATACCCAAATTTGTTAACCAAAGTTTCCAAGTCCAAAATTCAAAAATTTTCTAAACACATTTTGGAACTTCATTTAGCATAGTCAAATTTGCTAAGTGAAGTTTCCAAATCCAAAATCAAAGATTTTTCAAAACATATTTTTGGAACTTCACCAATCATACTGAAATTTGCTAAGTGAAGTTTCCAAAGTCAAAACAAAACATTTCAAACACCTTTTGGAACTTCTTCCCTTAGCATACAACATTTGCTAAGGAGAATTTTCCATTTTTCAAAACCAAAATGAAATCAAAATTTTGAACACTCCATTTGAAATTTTATTTAGCATACTCAAATTTACTAAATGAAATTTCCATTTCACAAAACCAAGTGGGACTTCATCTTTAGCATACCAAATTTGCTAAAGTTGAATCTCCTCTTTCAAAACACATAAAAAAAAATGAAACACTTAGGATTCCCTAAGCATACCAGATTTGCTAAGGATCCTACCCTTTTCAAAAATCAAAACACTCCAAACAAAAATGAAACACTTAGGATTTTCTTAGCATATTTAAATTTGCTAAGAAACCTATTTTCAAAAATTAAACAAGATACACTTAGATTCTTCACTAAGAATCTTTAAATTTTCTAAGTAATAATTCTAAATTTAAAGAAAAATCAAAACAAAATAAATAATCACTTTCTCAAACACCTTATTTAGCATACATAAATTTGCTAAGTAAGTAAAATTCAAAATCAATCAAACAAAACAAAATCATTTGACCCTTACTTTAAAATACCCAAATTTTTTAAAGGAAAGAGTCCTAAAAATCATAAAAATTCAAATTCAGAATAATAATGAACCTATGGAAGCATCATATCAAAAAAAAAATTTGAATCCATATTTCAACATACTTAAATTTATTGAAGTTTGGATTCATATTCAAATTCCTCTCTCAATCAATATCTTCAAATCTATTTGAACTCCACTTAACACTTCCAAGTTATTGGATGTGGGTTAAATTTTTAAAATTCAAAATTAAAAATCTATGGAGATAGAACCCTGATGCCGGTTCCTACGGCGATACTGCCACCAAATTGTCTTCACCTTCCCACCAGGTATGGATCTAGCTGATGTTCTGACTTTCCCATTTAGACCATACCCACGACACTTTGGGATTTAAGGGGGCCATTGTGAGGGCATTCCTCTCACCATGTAAGTGGATAAGGACCAGCAGTCATCATCGGATAGACACCTTCTAATTCTAATGTCCCTCACTCAAAGAGGAAAGATGTGGTAGTATTGCTATGCGCCGCCACAGGCGTAGCGCTTCTAGCTCTAGCTTCGTCCTGTGAGTTGCCTGCATGTTGCCCCTAGTGCTGCAAGCATCCTACCATTTATACCCTCTAAGGGTAAGGCTCCTCTAGTTTCAGGGCTTGCCTCCTTGACATTTGAGTATGGATCTAGCTCGCACTCCTCCCATCCTATCCATCCAAGGAGACAAGAACCTGAGGATCTGTTCCACACCTGGGATACGTAGCTGAGTCCACCAACCATGGATGAGTCTCCCATTATCACTTCAACACTAGTTAAAACTAGTTCCATCCTCGGATGCAGAGAGAGGATGCCAAGAGGATCTGCTTGTCACCTCTGCGGTGCATTTTTTGGGGAGGTTGTATCGGCCTCCATCTATTCTAGAGGTAAAGGAGCATGGGTGGATGCTCAAAGTTTGGGATACAATTTGACCCTCGATCTGTTATCCCCCATAGGGTAGGTAGATTCATCTGGAGAGGGCTTGTGAGGCCTATACATCACACATTACTAGTAAGTGAGCCAGGTTTAGCCAGTCAAGCGTATGCTCGATCGATTTTCTAGCCTCGGCTACCCGTGGCCCATTACCGAGTATTCTTCTCATCAGGACCAGCCACCATAGGAGGGTAGTTCTTATGCACAAAGAGTTGGTGGTGTCTCCACCACACCGCTTACCCTCATCCTCATATCAGAGATAGCAAGTTAAAGATTCCAATTCCATCTAAGACCATGAAGGTCAATGTGGGAAAACGCATCCGTACCAAGGGATCCCTACCCTAATGCCACCCCAAAGGGTGGCAATGAAATTGTGGTTACCCCAATCATCTGGTCGCCCTTCCACCTGGATGGTTGTTATAGATATTTTGAATGACAGACAGGGTTGCAACAAGTGAGAGGAACATCTTAGGATTATTACCCCTCTACTGAGAAAATTAGAGTATCATCTAATGAGTACATGCATGTGATTAACTCCCTAGTGATGGTCCTCCCTTTCAAGGGAGCATGATCAGATCACCCACTTAAACCGCTTGTATTCTACCGAAAGTTAGATCATTCCTTAAATGAGATAGTTGCACACTATTTTATGGAGAAGAAGCATATCTTGGGGTACGCCTGGTCCGATGAAGAGAGAGTTAGCTTCGATCCCAATGAAGATGGCTTGATGGGGATTCAGCTAGAGTATGCATGGTTGACACTAGGGATTCTCTTCTTAAGGAGTAACAAGCCATGGAAGGTGACAAGGTTGATGGAGAATTAGCCCAATACCTCCGCTTAAGCAGAAGGATGAGTAGATTGATAGGATGGCACATCACGACTTATTAGCAACAGCAGTGAGTGTTTTAGAAGCCCCTCCAGCTCATCCCATATTACAACTCCGATTGAGTTAGTGCATGTCTTGGACCCAGCCAAGACTCTACCTCTCATAGCAAGGTACTAATAATAGAATGGGAAAGTACCTCCATACATGAAAATAATATAAAATCCATGGTTGAGCAACAGGTGAAGGAAGCTTTGGCTCAAAGCTGGGGTGGATAATTGGTTCCAAAGGGCAGACCCTACCCAAAGGAATTCGATGATATCCAATATCCCAAGAGTTTTGTACCTCCTTCCTTTGAAAGCTTTGAATGGAAAAGGAGCATATCATATATCACTTGTAGTAAGGCGTGTGGCGCTTTACTCTTTTAGACCTCATTATGAGTAGCTGCATTGCTTTTTGATTAGTATGCTGAACTATCCAACGGTTCAGTAAAGATATTTATTGAGTTAGAGCAACTCTTCATCAATAGATTTGCTAGAGCTCTGCAATGGGTTACTGCAGGTGATATCATTATAGCACAAAAGCACCCCAGTGAGTCACTTGTTGATTATATTCATTGATGGCGTAACCTGAGTATGAAGTGCAAACCACAGCTGTTTGAACAGCATGCCATTAAGATTTTTTTGAAGAATATCCATGGCCCGATCTCCTTCATGCTTAAGGGCTTCACTGTCAAGATATTTGAGAAGCTAATCGACAAGGAGGCTAGTCTACAAGGAGAGGTCAAATAGTTGCCATTTCAAGATGCTTGTCGGGCAAATCCCAAAAGGTCTATGAAAAGAAACCCTGAGCATGTTTGACAAGTGGAAGAAACTGCCAGAGATCCCGAGAGACCATGATCTCGTGAGGCTCCACCTCTACCACCACCGAGGCAACCATACCTCGCCTCCACCATAGCCTCCACCAAAGACAAACACAGCCTAGTATACCAATAATGTAAAGATGCATGTATCATCACAAGTAGCATGGTCCACCTACTCTTTTAGATAAGTTAAATAAATCTTATTCTTGTAAGAGGTAGGTAATCAGGAAAATATTTAAGAATCTCTTAAAGAAACTTGAATTTCAGCTACCCGAGCCTAAGAGACCGAAAAAAGTAGGCAAAAGTCATGATCCAAACTTTTGCCCTTACCACTGTATGCTAGGCCACATTTTGGAGGATTTCATTCAAGGACCTGGCTTGAACATAATTTCAAGACCGTGCTATAGTTATCCCAAAGGAATACCTTGTGGGAACAACCTTCCGTATTACGTAATCCTGGGATATGATCCTACCAAACTAAAGAAGGGGACATTTTTTGTCTAAAATCTCTAAGAAAATCATTCAAGATCAAGAAGCTTTCCTTGCAGTCCCTCGAAGTCGTCAAACCTCCAACACTAGAAGGTTTGCCAGGCCAACTCTAGGAAAGTGGAGCTAATTAGCAAGAATGAGCATCTCGGCTAGCCTCTGATAGCCCACCTTGCAGCCTTCGGCTTTCATACAACTTCTACCCTTTTCAAACTAGCTTCTATTTCTTCTACTAGTAGAACTCTTGTATCATGGATAAGGCCATCAAATCCTTACCCGTACTCTACTTGACTTTTACTTTGTACCTCTAAATAATTCCAAGAAATTAAAGAATAAAGCTAGTTTGAATTACATATGTGTCTCTTCTGATGAGTTATCTTCTTATATTCCTAACGATAACTCTTCAAGTTGAATTAACTATAAAAATTTTGATCTTCCTCTTTCAGATTCAAAGTTAGACCTTCCAACTTTGAATACTATGGGGTCACCTCTTGAGATAGACTTGGAATCATCCGATTCTAAGAGTCCCATAAGAGAGCCATGTGATTCGGCGCGCTTAGAACCATCCACCACTTTGCCTCAAGAGATCACCAAGTCAACCTCCTCAGAGGGGCAAGGTCTCTACCTTCTATGGGCAACACCTCAAGATAAAGGGAAACAAGTGGAAACAAGTCATTGGAACTCGAGGATCAAGCCCTTCAAATCAGATGCTCCACCCTTGGATATGTTTTGATATACCAAGGTGGACTACAATGTCCTTTCTCATCTAAGAAAAGTTGTCATCTAAGCTAAGAATATATGATGCCTCTTTATCTTATCCAAAGAGATGAGAGTCACCAATCAAGGCCTCCTTGATCCACGAGATATGCTTGCTCATATGAGAAGCACATTATGCAAAAGAAGCCCAAGGGATCACCTTCATAGATGAAGACCTTCTTCTAGACTTGGAGCACAGTCCCCTCTACATCATAGTTGACATGGATGATTACTCAGTTCTCATGGATTTGCATCGAACATTATGAGTCTAAAGACCCTTGCCTATTTGAGGATATCTCATGCTCAGGAGATATGATGATGTTGAGATTCAATGATCAAGGTGAGCAAGCTTTAGGTTCTGTGTTAACATTTATTGGAAGGCTAAAGCCAAGTTCTACATCATTGATTTGAATACTTCATGTTGACCTTTTTTTTAAGAGCTCTCATCCTTTATCATCATAATTCTCTTAGACTTTAATTCCTTAGTCTTAAGACACATCTAGTGATTGGGTGGACACTCCTAGCCTAGACTTAGAAGATTAGCAAGAATAGGTTTGCCTTTTTAGGAAAATCTCACCCATTAAACCATTCCTCATTCCTTCTTCAAGTCAACTCCAAATCAATTCAATGATTCTCTCCAAACTCAAATCAATCATGATTTAAATGATGATTGAAACCCATGATCAAAATCATCAAAATTCCTAAGTCAAATTTTTCTAAGTCCTTAATTTCTTAAGGACTTAGCCAAAAATATGATCTAAATATTCAAATCTTTGAGATTTTCTCATGATCCATTTATATTCTCATTTATACTCACATATATAAATGAAATATAAATTCAAATCAATCAAATCAAAATTCCATCAATTCATGAAATTTTCTTAAAATCCTTTAATTCCTTTGATGGTTTAACCAAATCTTGATCAAACTCAAATTGATTTTCTCAATAATTTATATTCTCTCATATTAATGAAATATAAATATAAATCAATCAAATCAAATAAAATTAAATTCAATTTAAAATCCTTAAATCCTTTAAATTCCCTTTAATGGATTTAACTAAATGATCAAACCATTTTAAAATGGGATTTCTCAAAACTTATTTGTATTCTCATTTATATTCTCATATATAAATGATATAAATATAAATCAATCCAATCTAATTCAAAAAAATTAAATTTCAATTTAAAATTTTCATAAATCCCAATTTCCTTTAATGGATTTCTAAATCAGATTAAACCACTTCAAATTCTTGAAATTTTCTCATGATCAATTATATTCTCTTTATATTCACATATATAAAAAATATAAATTCAAACAATCAAAATATTCAAAAAAATCAAACTCAAATCCATTCAAAATCAACCCTAAACTTTCAAGTCAAAATCTTGAACTTAGCCAAATCATTTTCAAATCAAAAAAACTCTTGATTTTCTCTCATAGTTCAATCAATTTAATCATGATCATATATAAATCAAACTTCAATCATTCAATCAAAACCCAAATCAAAAATCAAACCCAAACTTCATATTCTTCCTTTGAATATGAAATTTTCAAATGGATCAAAACCCATTTGACTTCAAACCACTTGTAAATAGATTTATATTTCAATCATAGTCCATATACAAGATCAATCAACTTAAAATCAAGCTTTGACCAAACATTTGACCCACTTAGGCTCACTTGACCCAAAGTGACCTAAAGTATTATAGAACTTTGGTCCTAACAAATTGGATTGAACCAAATTCATATCTCTCATCATGATCAACAATCATCATGGGATGATCAATCAATCAAATTGGGTCAAACAGTCAAACTAAGGGTTGACCAAGTCAACACTTAACTAAATGAAACCTAACATAGCAAAATCTACCATAGGCCAAATTGATTGAAACCATTGATCTAAGTTCACTGACCTATGTTTGAACTTTCAAGCCAACATTTGAGCCTAACCTAGCCCAATTGGCCACTTGACCCAAATTGACCCATTTTAAGGGCCAAAATGTGTCAAATCTAAGCAAATTGATTGAACCAATGTCAGTCCATTCCAAATCACTTGTGGAACTTGGCCAAAAACAGAGCCAAACCCAGACTAACCTAGCCATTGACCTTAGACCAACAAGGGGTTGCCAAAATTGAACATAATGATTGAAACAAAGATACCAATCCACTCCCATATGTAAACCTAAACTACCTACTAAATAGGTCAAATGGGTCAAATAGGTCAACTTGACCCATTTGACCTAAAAAATCATATGAGCCAAAACTATACCAAATTGAATCAAACCAAAGCCACCAAAATATTTCAAATGGTCATATGAACTTGACCCAACCCTTGGTTTGACAATTTGACCAATTGGTCAACTTGACCAAGTTGACCCATTTTGACTAAATGGGTCAACATGAATAAACTATCAAATGGTTAAATCATAATGAAACTTGGCCAAACCTAGTTTCTCCACATACCAACATGTCAAAGTGGAAAAAAAAAAAACAAAATTACCATCTAGGCCATAGAGAAATTTTGGCTTAACATTAATTTTGGTCATACTCTCTTCATTTGGCTTTCTAAAAGCTCAAGGGGACTTAGTGATGGTGCACTAACAATGGTTTGGGTTAACCATTTAGTCCTACGACCCCAGAAATTGAATTCCTCTGCTCAATTAAGCACATGGGAGGTTGGTAATCCACTCTTGATACGACCATGTGCACACTCAAATAGATCAAACTCATTGATCAATTGGATCAAAAGAACATGGATTCATTTGATCCTGAGATATACTCCCCTAATTCACTTTTGATTTCATTTCATTTAGAATAGGAAGCCCAGAGCCAGATTGATCCAGTTAAAGCTTTTCATTTTATTTCTCAATTTTCAGATGAAAATAGGGGAGGTAATGAATTACCAACTTCTTCCATCTTGATCTCCTTCCAATCCTTGCACACTTCATCTAGGAGCTAAGTCGAGTGCACCAAACTTCTTGTTCCCAAGGAGGATCATTAATCAAAGTGAAGCAAGGAGGTTGGTGACATTGATCCACTCATCTTAAGTGCTGAAACTTGATAAAGCTTCACCTCAACCATGAAGCTTCTCCAAGGGAATCGATCCGGTGAGGTATGATTTGATCACTAAACTCAAAGTGAGTTTGTGAAAATAAAATTTTCAATCAATTTTGACCATTATTGGTTTAGCTTTAGATGGTGTGGGTTGATTTGATTAAATGCTAGATCAGCTTAATCTTCCCTTATGGATGATCTCATTGATCAAGGGAAGAACTAGATCATAACCATCCATTGCATTTTAGATGGTTTGATTTTACATTTAGATTTGTTTATCCTTTTTTAAAATGTGAGAGATCTTAATCATGATCTTTGATCATGATAAGGTAAAATGCAGCCACCCACTTATGTGACATGATAGCTTAAGTTATCCCCTCATAGCGCAATGCGTGTAAAGCACACTAATGCGCCATGCCAATTGAGTGAGCGGGATTAGTTAAATGTATTAATTAATTTCTAATTAATCTAAGAACTTCAAAAAAATTAACTATTCTAGAAAATTCAAAAAATATGAAAATCTATGGATAGATAATTAAACCTAAAATTTTAAAATTAATTTTTGGTTTTTAAATTATTATTTTCTCTAAATTTGGGTTTATTGGAAATGTTTTTTAATTACTTTTTAGATTAATCCCAAATTCTTGGGTAGGTTATACCTCTAATTTTCTTGGATTTATTGAAGGCTTGATTAAGAATTGCATATTTCATGATTACCTTCATCTAATTAAGCATAATTGTATGATTAGTGTTTTCCTATGATTAGGGGTTGATTAAGGTCAGATCAATAAGTAGGAGGTTTGTGAAATAATTTTGGTGCATTTCCTAAGCTATTCTAAATCTTTCTAATCTCTCTTAATTAAGGGTTAATTATTAATTATCCCCTTAATCAATTTCTAAAATCTAAAAAAGTTCCAGAACTTAATAATTTACCTTGGGTAGATGCTTGGGTTTTAACTAAGTTCAATTAAGGAAATCAAAACCCAATTCACATGTGTGTGAAAGGTGTTTTCAAATTACTTAAGCTAAACCCTTAGCTTAATTAACTTTTAATGTGAAATTACATTAGGCCTTTCTTATTGTGCATTGCAAATTTAAATTCCTTGTGGGTTTTATGTCATCTCATTGGCTCATAATAAATTAGTTAATTCTTAGGTGGTGTAGGTAAGGGTTAATTAATAATTCATACATTAACCTAATCAACATAAAATGGATTTACTTATTTAAAATTAAACAAAAATATCAAACACATGTGGAATGGGTTAGAAATAACTCATCTCACCTTTTCAAAATTAAATCAAACTTCAAACTAACAAAATTACTTTGAATTCACTTTGATTTATTCTAAATTTTTATTCTATAAGAATGTCTTTGATTTAAGTGAAATTGAGTTTGTTTATACTTTCATTACTTTGAATCTTTCCCAACATGTTAAGATTGTATGCCATGTGATTTCACGCATTCATAATTTTGAAATTCAAATTTTAAAATGAAATCATTTACTTTATGTCAAATTTGCATGTGTTGGCTAAAGTAAAAAATTTGAGTGGCTATTATCAGTATTAAATCCAAATTACTTTCAAAATATATAAACCAAAAACCAAATCTAAAAGTGTGCTACTTATACTTTAATTATAAGCTTGCATGTGATAGATTATAAAAGTATACTTTCATTTGAAAAGAACCAAATTACTTAATTCTTCTATTCATCCCTATTTTCATTTAAGAACTACCTATACTTTCATACATAAATTCCATAAAGATAAAATGAATCCATTAAACAACATTTGCATTTTTCTTTTTCATTTCATTTCTTTTTTTATATATGTTTGTATTTAAGGAAAGTGGTATATTAGTCTGGACAACCCATTTTGAGGCTTTAAATAGCCCTAATTTCCTTACACCTAAGTTAACAATGGATGCACTTATGCCTTCTTACTTTCATGTATGTATGTGAAAATTTGGATAAGAAAACCTTTACTTAAGAAAAATCATGCATATTCAACTTCTAAATTTTCTTAAATGGATTACTTAGCATGCATCATAAAATGTGTTAAATACTCTCATTTGCATGTATAGATATGCTTAGGGTCTATCCATATGCATGTTATATAAGTTGGAAAAGAAATGAATTAATGTGTTTTATGTAAATTTTGATTAATTTTATTTAATCTTAAAATGCCTTTCTTTTTGAATAGATTTGTTTAGAGTTTACCTAAACTTAGAATTGATTAAAAGTAGTAATCAAAATATTTGCCTAAATGAAACTAAAATGTGAATCTACTTTAGAAATTACTTAGGTTAGGGAAGGAAAAAAGAAGTTCTCTTCTCTTTCCCTGTCTTCATAACTTAGTAATTAATTATAGGATCAACTTAAACCAAATCAAAACATGAAATAAAATCAACCCAAAATGATTAAATCAATTAAAACCCTCTCAGTTGAACATGTTCTTCACACTTAGAAAATTTAACAAAAGCCATAGCTAAGCATACCACACAAGCCTTCAAAGCACACACATTACCTAAGTCTTCTAGCCTTAGGTTAGGATGGTGCATGGTGATATTTGTTTTGTTTTGTGATATATGTTTTATTTGGATGTTGGGGTGTATGCTCCTTTATTCTTTTATCGTGAGATTGTGCAAGCTCATAAATAAAAAAAATGTAAATATTTTTGCTTGTAGGTGCTTTATAATCCATAGGCCAAGTGGTAGTCATGTGGGGTGATAAGTCCAATATACATGCTTGGATTTGTGTGGTGTGTTTATTAAATCTTTATTTTAGTGTTAGTTAGATTTCACTTTTCCTTTTCGTAAATTTGTATAATTAGGATTTTGGAATAAATGATTGTTATGGGGATTAGGATGAATATTAGTAATAAGATCTATCTTATGCACCATGTGAAATTGGAGCATCCTCCTTCAATCAAAAGAAGGAAAAAAAAAAGAAGAAAGAAGAAAGAAAAAAGAAGAAAGAAGGATAAAGCTTAAAGACCCCCATAACAATGAATTCCTTTGCTTAATTGTAATTTAATTCATTTATATTCTAGTCTATATAAGGGTAGAAATCGGCTACCCATATTTAATATTTTTGGGTTTGTGCGGTGATTCCCTATCATAGCCACCATTTTTTTTTTGCGATTAGCTTTATAAATTGATTGATGATTTATTTAGCTTTTGCATTAAGTGGCATGCTTTTCCTAGTTTCTTCCTTGCTTTATGTATTTTGGATGTGGATTAGGCTCTTTGGGAAAAAATAAATCTTTTACCAACAACTCATAAAATTAAATAACTCATAACCTCACTAAAACTTAGGTTTAAAATCAAGATAAAAGAATTAACAACCCTTAGTGGATGAGCATTTCTTTATAATATCATGTATAAATCATCTTATTTCACTCTTGATTGGGGCTTCCACCTTTAGGAGAAACTTGGCTTGACCTTTGAGAGCCATGGTGAACTCACCTCCTCCTAGATTTTTGGCCATAATTTGATTTCTCATGCATTAGTCATATGAATTTTGTTAGCATGAGTCAAAATTGTCCAAAATAAAAAAATAAATAATTTGAATTGCATTAGATTTAGGTCATTTGAAGCATGTCCTTTACATATCTAGTTAAGATTAGAGTGAGTTTAAGGACTTAGTCTCTTTTAAATAATAACCTATTTATCTTGTATAAGCATAAAAGACTTTACATATGTATTTAAAATCGTAGGAGTTAATTGGCTCACCCCTGGTTGTAAGTCCAAAGGCGTGGTTGTCCTCTCTTATGGAGGCAAACCAATTGCCCATTTTTGCCTTAGATTTACATTGTGCTTCCAACCCTCATTGAAGCTGTCTAGATTTAGGTTCTGAGGTTGCTTCTCCCATTTTGCGAGCCATAAGCATAATTCTTCACCCCTTAGATATTTCCTTAATCTTGTGTTAAGGAATCATAAGTCCTAAATTTCTAATAAAAAATACAATCCAAACAAACTAAATCAATTTCTAAAATGTAAAGCCCAATTATAGGATAGTTTGAGATGCTCGCTAGGTTTAGCATGCATCTCTACTTATCTTTTTTGATAATAACTCTCTCTTGATCAATCTCTTTGATCTTCAAAATAAATCGATTGATAGTCCTTCATTTGAAATCTTCATGATCATTTACCTTAATCAAGAGTTTTCCTAAGGAATCCCCATTCCTTAGGATGTAATTAACTATAGAGGCTTGCCCCTATAAGGAGCTTAACAAACTCGGTTTAAAATAAACATTGCTTTACTTTTCCATGTAAAGTAGGAGAAGAATCTCTAGTACATATGCAGACCCATCATCCTTAGGAGTCCTTATTGAGGTGATTGGTTCATTAAAGGGTAGTGATTTCTATCTCTCGAGATAGTACACTATTTTCTTGATGACGTACTAGATCACTTGAATAAATACATTTGTGGATCACTGCATCCTAAAGATGAATTTTTTTATAGGTGCCTTTCTTTCTCCATATTTAAAAGCGACTCCTAGAATTTTCTCCAACACTTCATTTTTGCTTGGAAGGCATTGGATCTTAGAAGATTTTATCCTCCCTTCATCTGATCAAGTTTAGAAAAGATGGAATTAGTGATGTGTCAAGATTAAAGCCATTTTTTGGTTGAGATTTATGAGGATGACCTACTATTTTCCTCAAAATACTTTCTCATGAACTTGGGAAAAAATTCAAGCAAAAATATAAAAGCAAAAGAAAATGAAGCAAAAGAAAAGATAAAGAAAAAAAGAAAAAATAAACCCAAGTCCACAAGAAAGGAATGAAGAAATAGATCATATCACATTCCATTTTTATTCCATCATATGGACATGGGTAGATGGCTCACATAGAGGTATAGAAAAGATTAGGTGGGAGACCCCTGTTGGCCTTGACCAATAGATCTGTTCAGTTCATAGAGTACCTACTATTCACATAGACTTGGAATCCAACTTGGAGGTTTAATGTGGTATACCACCAACCTCTCAGGGTTCCATTGGTGGTGACTTTTGATCCAGATGAAGATCCCTCAAGCAAAGTAAAGTATTGAATCTGGTTTATGTGAAACTATTAGCTTGGGAACCTTAGCTCTTACCTCACTTACATCTAGAAAGTTGAAGGTTTAGTAGTTAAGAAGTCCCCAAGTCTTCCAGTAACATGAAGTAGAGTTCTTTTTGGGATCATCATCCTCAAGCCTTGAGTTGATGTAGACTTGAGGGATATTTTAAGAATTAATGAATTACACTTTTACTCACCTTGTGTTCAAAATCTTATACATAAAGGTTTAGTTCCTCACATGGTAATGGTCAACTTTAAAAGCTATGGAACAATATAGGTAGGGAGCACAATCAAGAGCAGGACTAGGATTTTGATATAATGGGTTTTGATGATGAAGATTATTGCCTATTGTAACCATTTGGAATCTAATAGGTTCTTCACATCAACTCTTATGAGAATGTGTTTATAAACTTGATGATGATGATCTCAAATCAAGAGGCACCACTAGAATTTGAAGAGGAGATTCATTCAACAATCGATGCTTAAGAATCAACCAGATGAAGAAAATACTCACCCGACATACATCAATTTGTTATTCAATCAAGAAGAAACCAATGACTTAGTTAGGCTATTGATTGAGTTTAAAGACTGCTTCACATGGAGTTATAAAGAAATGTCAATTATCTCTCGTGAGTCCACAAGCTAGCAATACCATACCCCATTAAGCAAGCTCCTAGATCATGCGATTAGAAATTGAACAACAGGTCATTTCTAAAGTTAAGAAATTGATCGATGATGGTTTCATCAAGAAAGAAAAAGATCCTACCTAGTTAGCTAGTGTCATCCTAGTTAAGAGAAGAATGGCCAAATTCATTATGCATCAATTTTAGGGACTTAAATAAGGCATGTCCTAAGGATGAGTTTTCCTTCCTATACTATAATGGTGGTTGCCTCATCTCATGTCTTTTCTTTCATGGATGGGTCATCTAGCTATACCAAATCAAGATGTCTCTGAAGATGAAAAGAAACCTTTGAACCTCGAATCTTCTATTATAGGGTCATGCCTTTGACAAAAATGGTGCTACATACCAATGGGCCATGACTCAGATCTTCAAAGAACTCATCCATCATTAGGTTGAGTGTTATGTTGATGATCTAGTAGTCAAGAAGGAACCTCTTTGACTTGACTTGAGTAGTTTTTTTTTGGTTAAAATATAACCTAAAATGAATCCCTTGAAGTGTGCATTTGAGTACTTCAATCTTGGGTTTATTGTCTAACAGGGGAATAGAGATAGAAAAGATTAAAGCTATCTTAGAAATGCCACCTCTAAAAGTTTAACTCAACTCAAATCCTTTCAAGGATGGGTATCTAAGAGCTTTATCTCAAACCTATCAGGGAGATGCAAATTCTCGCACTTTTCAAAAGGATGCAAGTTCAAGTGGGATGATATCGACATGCTTTGAAGACATCAAAGAGTACTTGGTGAAGCGCCATCTAGCGACTATCCGGGCAAATCCTTACATTGTTGCATTGGATGACTCTCGATGCTTTGTCAAAATGATGAGGAAGAGCGCTCTACTACCTCACCATCGTTTGATCCTCAACTATCCACCTATTGAGCCTAGCTTTGATCTTTGCATCTCAAAAACTTTACATGCTTTCTCATAAGGTGAACTTGATCTCTCAACCAATCCACTATACCTCATGACACATATGATTTCGATTTGGCTCATTGGTCCATGATTCTCTCAGTTGATATCACATTTGTACCCCTCGTGGTAAAGGGAGCACTAGATTTCTTAGCGGCACACCCACTTCTGATTCTCCAGAGTGATGATCTCCGATGAACAAATCATGAACTTGGGGAGGATGGTAACCGATGGGAGATGTATTTTGATGGTGCTACTTCTTTTCGGTGAAGCACCACAATCTATTCTTGGAAAAGTTAGGAATAGTTCTTAACTCCAAGCGTGATGTGATGAGATTCTCACTATCTTTCCAACCCACACAACAAAGGCGAGTATGAGGCTTTGATTGTGATTTAGTTATCCATCACTATCGATTAAAGAGCATCAACATCTTTGGGATTCTTAGTTGGTCATCAAGATTGTGGGTCCTACCGGGTCTCAACCCAAGCTTCATCATTACTAGTATACCATGAAGTTGTTGGCCCTTCTAGTCACCATCAAGGTTCCCAGAGAACAATAGCGGCTTGGCCAAACTTGCCAAGAGTTGGCATGTCAGAAGATGAGTCCATTTTAATAAGGGTCCAAAATAGACAAGTCTATCCTTATTATGTTGAACTCATCGAGACTTTCTCTTGAAGGGAGGTTCTCGTTGCCAAAATGGACAAGAGCTGGATTGGAGGCAACCGTTCATAGATTACTTGAACAAACTACCTCAAGAAATCACAAGCCCATCGGGTGAAAGAGCTCTCTCGCTCTTTTGATGGCACCACCGATCCTTTGACCAAATATGGTTATGCTTGTTTAGACAAATAAAGCATGGCATTATAACCAAGGTACATTAGTCTATGAGCTCATCAATGTCGAAGATGAAGATGAGATCAAAAGACTTGGATACTATTGACCTTCGGTGATCACAGACTATGGATGTAGCTAAAAGATGCCATCAGTGTCAGGTGCACGGTGTGGTCCTCCACCAACCACCCAAAATTCTACACCCAACATTGACTTCATGGCCATCTGAGTGTTGGGGTACTGACATTATAGGTCTGATTGATCCTCCTTCTTTAAAGGGGCATCGATTCATCTTAGCTGCCACTGACTACTTTTCTAAGTGGGTGGAAGCCATCCCACTTAGAGAGGTCATAGCTCACCATGTGCTTCAATTTTTAGAACCATATCGTATATAGGTTCGGGGTGCCTCGATGAATTATATTCGATAATGATATTGCATTCAAAAGCATGAAGATCAATAACTTTGCTAGAAGACATGGTATAGATTGGATACTCCACCATCTATCAGCAAATGGCTTAGCGAAGCATTCAACAAAACTCTCATCCGGAAGAAGACTCTTGATGATAATAAACAATGGTGGAAGCAGTTGGTTGAAGCTTTGTGGGCCTCACATACAGAACTCCAACTTAGTCTACATTTTCCTTAGTGTATGGGTCCAGAAGTTCAACTCCCATCACTAAGGATAGCATTGGGTAACAAGATCACTCTGAGCAGAATGCAAATTTATGGTTAGAAGAGCTAAGGTTTGGAGGAAGTCTGGGCGTGTAGAACCTCGAGTTGTACAAGGCCAAAATGATTCAAGCTCACAATAAGCTGGTCCTCCCAGGTCTTTTAGTAGGAGAACTTGTGTTAGTCTAAGGAGACCAATTGTTGTTATCAAAGATGGGAGGCAAGTTTGAACCCACTTGGGAAGGCCCTATGTCATAGAGAAGGCCTACCAAGGAGGATCTTATCACTTATTGATTGTAAAGGGAACACGATGCTTCCAATTAATGGGCTCTATCTAAAGAAATATTACCCATGAAACAAATCATGTTTGAAAATAATCATTAATAAAAAGAATAAAAATTTGATTCCATTCATCAAATCTTCTCTTCTTTTGAAGTATTGTTTGCTTGTCTTGCGAATCCTTCATGACGTGTTTACGGCAGGTGTAAGAGTCCCCCAGTGACATCCTATCCCTCATTCAAAATACAAATACAATCTCCCTATTAGAATAGGTGTGAGAGAACCTGAGAGGCATCCTATTTTGATTAGCATAACTAAGTTAGGTGTGAGATAACCCAAGCGGCATCCTTTCTTAGTGGGAATCCTTGTTGTCATCCATGGCATCATTTCATGATTCCACATTGTATTTTAAGGTAGGTGTAAGAGTCACCCAGAGGCATTCTATTCCTTTTAACACATACATAAAATAAACACAAATCTTTTATCTTGAGCTACTTTGATGTGGAAGCAAACCCCCTGTGGCACTCACTCATTAGCTGCTCTAGGTCAGGTCTACATGCTACCTTGCTAGTATGTCATCCCAGTGATCATTTGGAACATGTGAGTCCCACTTTCTTCTAATTTGACCATTGCAAACCAAAGTGCCTTGTTAATATGGTAGTCTTCCTTTCCAATAACCTCATGTTGACTTTGTTTAAGAAGATGTGAGTCTGTGCTTTCTTCTTGAACATCATGTTCTAACTAGCTTGAGTATATTTGAGGTTTAGGATAAGTCCCCAAGGCTCCTCTTGACTTTTGAGTTGATATAAGTTTATGGCATTCACTCAATAGTAGGTAGATAGCACTACCAAAGAATCCCCATGTCGGTTCTAGGAGGATGTGAGTCCCGAGCTTTCTTCTAGGTTGATTTGCAAACGGGCACTTAGGTTGGTTGATGTTTCTATCTTGATAGTGACTCACGTGGTACACCACTCTTGGCGGATGAGTCCCCATACTTTCTCCTTGAGTTAAACGAATACTATTAAATATGACTAGCCATGTCATCTTCTCCAAGTGTTGGATTAAGCCTTTCGACCCCATCCCTGGCACTCTATTTGGATCAGTCCTTTGACCCCATTTAGACACCTTACTTTTGGATTGGGCAGTTCCCTTTCTTAGTAGCCACCATGGTTGAAATTTGTGGATGCACAATTCTCTTGGTTAATAAATCGAGATAGGTCTAGGCGATATAAGCTCCTTCTCAATTGATCCCTGCAAACTAAGGGTCATGATAAAATAAACTAAAACAAACAAAATAAAATTTACATGTGGATTAGAATTCAAGCCAAGGGCCCTTCCCCAAGTAGGCATCTATCTTTAGTAGTGTCAGAACTCCCATAGGAATTGCTGCACGAGTTGAGATACTCACTGTAGTCGCCTTAGGTCGAGGTTCAATCTATTTTCCATGGCGGTTACCGATAATCATTAGAAGATGTAAATATGATGCATTCTTTCTAGCATGATTATCACAAACTAACGAGCAATCGTTGGGTTTGATTTGTTGCCCAAAGCGATGATCTTTTCTAGTGGAAGATGTGAGTCCACGAGCTTTCTTCCCTCAATTGATCATTACAAGCACTCCTTTGGTTGGATAGTTCTCCCATCGGCCAGCTACTCCTTTTTGGTAAATGATAGGTCTAGGTCATAAGCTCCTTCTCAATCCATTTCCAAATGAAAATCCATAATTAAAAATTAATTTGATCTTTATTCTTGGTGATTTAAGTCCCCGATTGACTTCACTCAATAGTCGAGTCGTTTTAATTTGTTGCCCAAAAGACTAATCCGTGGTTTCTTATTTCTAGAAGATGTGAGTCCCATGCTTTCTTCCTTGGCCATTGTATAAAGCCTTTCCCTTTGGTTGGATAGTCTACTTGTGGTTGGTAGACTTCTCCCTTTGGTGAAAAAGTTTGGTCAGGCCTCCATGACTATTTCAGTTCATCACAAACCTATGGGATCCATCATAAACAAACAAATTTGAAAAATGTAATCAATCTTGACTATCTTTGAGCTGATCTAAGTCCCCCAGTGGCATTCACTCAATAGTGGCCCTAGGTTGGTCAATATTTGTTTTCAATTTACCCCCAAGTCTCTACTTTGGAGGATGTAAGTCCCTACTTTCTTCTAGTACCTTCTACAGAAAGGCATCCCTTTGGTTGGCTAGTCCTACTACGTGTTTAGTAGACTACCCCTTTGGATTGGTAAATCTGAGTTAGATTTTAGTTTCCATGGTTCCTATTCAGTACAACCCATTGTAAATCAACAGGGTTCATCTAAAAGATTCAAACCTAATAAAATTAAAATAAATTCAACCCTCATCCCTAGTGGAATAAATTAAATTCTTTTCTCTCTTTAATGAGAATCAAATCAAACCTCTCATCCCCTTGTGGATGACTTGAACCTGCTTCCCTAGTGGAGGGTTCACACTCCCATCCTTGGATTTCTTCCTCTCTCTTATGTCTTGGATATAAGTAGAGCATTACACTAAGCTCACATTCTTTCTTTTCTTGGGTTAAGGATAGATTCTTTCTTTTGGTGTGATCTCGATGTTGATTGTTTGGTCAACACCACATGTTTCTTGTTGTCACACCACACCTATGGGTGCCCTTTGTTGACCTCATTTTTTAGAATGAGCTCTCAACCCCTCCATCTTAGGCTTAGGACTTCTCTTATAAAGTTTCTTAGTCTTAAAACATCTAGTGATTAGGTGGACACTCAACCTATCCCTAGAGACTTAAAAGAGCCATAGGAATATGTCATGCCTTAGGGTGTTAGGAAATTTCCTACCCTTAGCTTAAACTATTTCTCAATTTCCATCTTTCAAGTCAAACTCCAAATCAATTCTATTTGATTTTCTCCAAGCTCAGATCAATTCCAAGATTGAAACCCATGATCAAAATCCATCAAAAATTCCTAAGTCCAAATTTTGCCTAAGTCCTTAATCTTCCCTTAAGGACTTAACCAAAATTATGATCTAAACCAAATCAAAATTTTAAAATTTTTTGATAATTCATTTATATTCTCATTTATATTCACATATATAAATGAAATATAAATTCAAATTAATTAAACTAAACTCAAAATTCCAAATTAATTCATGTAATTTTCCTTAAGTCCATTTATTTTCTATTAAAGGACTTATCCAAAATATTGATTCAAACCTATTCAAATCCTTGGGATTTTCTCAAAACTCATTTATATTCACACATATAAATGAAATATAAATATAAATCAATCAAATCAAAGGTAAAAAAAATTAAATTCCCAATTTAAAATCCCCTTAAGTCCTTTAGTCTCTATTGATCAAGGGGAAGAACTTGGATGATCTCAGCCGTCCATCCGCACATTTTAGATGGATAGCTGAGATAATTCAACACATTAAAAATTCCTTTTAACCTTTTTAAAATGTGGGGAGATCCTTGGATCAATCTTTGATCAACGACAAAATTAAACTCATACATCTTTCTTTGGGATGTGATGTTTAAGTGACAATCACCTGTACATGTAAAACGCAATCCATCATGCATCGTGCCATGAGCCAAGGATTAGTTAGGATTAATAAAATTCTTTAATTAATTCTTAATTCACTTAGAGATATTCCAAAATTCATCAACTCTTGCTAGAAAATTCAGAAAAATGTGAAATAAATCATATGAATAGATAATTAAACCTAGAATATTTTACAATTAATTTTGATATGTTTTGAGTTATGCTTTTCTCTGAATTTGGGTTTTATTGGCAAGTTTATTTTGTTAATTACTATTTGATTAGGCCTCTGATTAATCCCAAATTTCTTGGGTACGTTTTAGTGGATGACCCACTCCCATAATTTTCTTGGGATTTGAAGGCTTGATTAGAAATTGCATATGGTTTCCTTTACCCTTCTTGTAATTAAGCATAATTAGGGTATGATTAATGATTTTAACCTATGATGATTAAGGTTAGATCCAGTAAGTAGGAGGTTTATGGAATAATTTTGGGGGCATTTCCCCTAAGTTATTCTGTAAACCCCCTTCTCCCTCTTTCATCTCCTCTTAATTAAGGGTTAATTCATTAATTATCTTTTTAATCAATTTCTAAAAATTTTACAATGTTTCAAAACTTAATTAATCTGCCTTGGAAAGATGCTTAGGTGTTTAATAGCCTAAGTTCAATTAAGGAAATCGAAACCCCATTCATAAGTATGAAAGGGTGTTTTGAAATTACTTAAGCTAAACCTCTTAGCTTAATTAACTTTGGATTGTGAGCCAAATTGCATTAGGCCTTTTCCTTAATAGGTGCATTACAAATTTAAATTTCTTGTGGGTTTTATGTCATCTCATTGGCTCATAATTATTTAGTTAATTCTTCTAAGGTGGTGTAGGTAAGGGTTAATTAAGTTACTTAATTCATACCTTAATGATCAAATAAAAAATTAAATAAAATATCAAACACATATGGGAATGGGTTAGGAACAGTAAACTCATCTCACCTTTTCAAAATTAAATCAAACTTCAAACTAAACAAAAATCACTTTGAATTCACTTTGATTTATTCTAAATTTTCTTATTCTATAATAATGTCTTTAAGATTTAAGTGAAGTGAGTTTGTTTACATGCTTTCATTACTTTGTATCTTTCCCCAACATGTTAACTTATATGTCATGTGATTTTCATGCATTCATAATTTTGAAATTCAAATTTTAAAATGAAATTGTTTACTTTATGTCAAATTTGCATGTGTTGGCTAAAGTAGAAATATGAGTGGATATTATCACTACAAAATCCAAATTATTTTCAAAATATATAAATCAAATATCAAATCTAAAAGTGTGATACTTACACTTTAATTATAAGCTTGCATGTGATAGATTATAAAGGTATGCTTAGAATAGGTTTCCTTTCTTTCTTATGTTGGTATAGTTTTGAATATGGGTTAGTGAGATGTAAGGTTCATTTAAAAAGAACCCAACTCTTACTTCATTCAATACCCTATTCATCCCTATGCTATCACCTAAGAAGGGTTGCCTATATTTGCATACATAAATCGCATAAACAAAAATGAATCCATTAAATTTTTTTTTTTTTTTGCATTCTTATTTTCCATTTCGTTTCTTTTATACATATGTTTGTATTTAAGAAAAGTGGTATATTAATCTGGACAACCCCGAGAATGTGAGGCTTTAAGTAGCCCTAAGTAGCTTTGTATCTTACACCTCTGGTTAACAATGGCACTATACTCAATTATGCCTTTCTTACTTTCATATGTGTATGTGAAAATTTGGATAAGGAAAACCCTTTGTACTTAAGAAAAATCATGCATATTCAACTTCTAAATTTTCTTAAATGGATTACTTAGCATGCATCATAAAGTGTGTTAAATACTCTCATTGCATATATAGATATGCTTAAGGTCCATCCATATGCATGTTATATATGTTGGGAAAGAAATGAAGTAATGTGTGTTATGTGAATTTTGATTCATTTTATTTAATCGTAAAATGTCTTTCTTTTTGAATAGGTTTGTTTAGACTTTATCTAAACTTAGGATTGATTAAAAGATTTAATCAAAACATTCATCTAAATGAAACTAAAATATGAATCTACTTTAGAAAATTACTTAGGTTATGGAAGGAAAGAGAAGTTCTCTTCTCTTTCTCTCTCTACATAACTTAATAATTAATTATAGGATTCACTTAAACCAAATCAAAAAATGAAATAAAATCAACCAAAAATAATTAAATTACTTAAATGAAACCCTCCTCTAAGTTGAATATGTTCTTCACTCTTAGAAAATTTAAACCTAAAGCCATAGTTAAGCATACCACATAAACCTTCAAAGCACACATTAGCCTAAGTCACTTATAGCCTTTAGGTTGTTTTTTGATGTTATGTTCTATTTTGTGATATATGTTTTAGACTGTATGTTAGGGTGTATGCTCGTAGAATGAATGATAGGATGTTCTTTGTCTAACTATTCTTTTCTGCAGGAGATTGTGCTAAAGGGGAACTATCATAAATAAAAATATAAATACTTTTGCTTGCAGGTGCTTTATACCCCTAAGCATAATCCATAGGCTAGGTGGACTTAGTCACCCATGTGTGGGGTGATAAGTCCAATATACATGCTTGGGATTTGTGTGGTGTGTTTTAGCTATCCTTTATTTTGCAGGTGTTAGTTAGATTTTCACATTTCCTTTTTATGTAAATTCAATTGTAATCCGAGTTGTATAAGGGTAGAGCTCGGATGCCCACATTTGAAATTTTTTTGAGTTTGTGCGGTTGTACCCGACCACAATGGCCTTTTATTCTTTTTGTGATTAGTTTTATAAATTGATTGATGATTTGTTTAGCTTTTACATTTAGTGGCATGATTTTCCTAGTTTCTTCCTTACTTCATGTATGACCTGGATGTGAATTAGGCTCTTTAGGGAAAAATAAATCTTTTACCCAACTTAAAAACTTGCAACCTCACCTGAAGCTTAGGGTTAAAATCAAGATAAAAGAATTAGCAACCCTTAGCTGGATGAGTTTTTCTTTTGTAATATCATGCACAAATGTATCTTATTTCACTCTTGATTGGAGGGCTTCCACTTTTGCAAGAGAAACTTGGCTTGACCTTTGAGAGCCATGGTGGAAACTCACCTCCTCCCTTCTCACTGATTTTGGCCAATAATCTTCTTTCTCATGCATTAGTCGTATGAATCCTATTAGTCCAAGTCAGAAATATTTATCCAAAATAAAAATAAAATGAAATTTGAATCGCATTAGATTTAGGTCATTTGAAGCATGCCCTTTACATGATCTAGTCTCTTTAGGGAGTGAGTTAAAAGACTTAGTCTTTATGTAATAAATAAACAGCCTAGCTATCTTGCATAAGCATAAGGACTTGCCTACATGTATTTAAAATTATAGGATGAGTTAGTTGGCGGCCACCCCCAGGCAGTTGTAAGTCCAAATTTTTGGGTGATTTGTCCTTTCTTGTGAAGGCAAACCAGTTACCCTTTTTCATCTTAGATTTAGGTTATGCTTTTGGCCCTCATCGAAGCTCCCTAGATTTAAGTTCTAAAGTTGCTTCTCCCCTTTGTGAACCATAAGCTTAATTCCTCACCTCTTAGGCATTTCCTTAATATTGTGTTAAGAAATCTTAAGTCCTAAAATTCTAATGAAAAATGTAACTCAAACCAACTAAATCAATTTCTAAAACGTAAAGCCCAACTATAGGATAGTGTGAGATGCTCGCTAGATTTCTTAGGATTGTGGTCACCTCCTACTTATCTTCCATTTTGGCTTCGATAATAACTCCCCCACTTTGATCAATCCCATTTGATCTTTCAAAAATAAACCAATTGATTGATAGTCCTTTCTTATTAAATTCTTCAAAGACAACGATCATTTACTTTAATCGAGATTTTTTCTAAGGGATCCCATCCCTTAGGAAGTAATTAACTATGGGGCTTGCCTATATAAGGAACTTAATGAACCTGATTTAAAATAAACAATACTTTACTTTTACAGGTAAAATAGGGGAAGAATCTCTTATATATATGCAGACCCATCATCCTTAAGAGTCCTTATTGAGGTGAATGGTTTCATTAAAGGGTAGTTATTTCTATCTCTCAAGATAGTACACTATTACCTTGGTGATGCACCTGATCACCTGAATAAGTACATCTGTGGATCTGCGTGGCATCTTAACAAGATGGACTTCTATAAGGGTTTTATCCTCCTTCATTTCTCACCAACAGATTGAAAAGCAACTTCGATCACCCATATTAAAAATTTTCTCCTCGAGGATCCTCACCTTACACATATAAATTAAACAACCAAAACCAAGCAAACAAACAAAAATCTTTTTGCATGACTCTTTTTCAATTCATTTCTTTTTTGGACATGCACATGTATTTAAGAGAAATGGTATATTAGTCTAGACATCACGGGGTTGCGAGGCTTTAAGTAGCCCTATGAAGGTCTTGTACCTTATGCCCTCGGTGTAGAAAATAATGGTGTCGTACTCACTTATGTCTTTCATACATGTAAATGTGCATTTGATTAATGAATAAAAGAATCCCTTTCTTCTTTACTTAACAAAATCATGCATCATGAAACATCCAAATTTTTTTAAGCAACATCTCTTAGCATTCATCATTGAGGTGTGCTAAATATTTGCATTGCATGTATAGATATGCTTAGGATAATTTCAAATGCATGATACACATGTTGGAAAGAAATAAATGGTTGTGTATTTTATGATAGTAATTCACCTTAATTAATCCTAAAATACATTTCTTATTGAATAGGTTTATGTAGAGAAAAATATAAACTTAGGATTGATTAAAACACATAATAAAATATTCACTAAGGAAAAAATTATTAATGAATCTACCTTAGAAGTTACTTAAGGTAGGGAGGAAAGAGAAGTTCTCTTCTCTTTTCCTCTATTTACAACACTTAGTAATTAAGTATAGGTTCATTCAAACCAAATCAAATCATCAAATAAAATTAATAAATCAGCTAAATCACTTAAATAAAACTACCCTCTAAGATGAATCCTTCACACTTAGAAAACTCTAACCTTAAAGCCTAGCTAAGACATGCCACACTAGCCTTAAATGACACGCACATTAGGCTAAGTCACCATTTCTAGCTCTATGTTAGGGAGATGCATGGTTTGATGTCTGATTTTATTTTGTGATGTAATATTTTAGTCTGGATATTAGGTTGCATCTGCTTAGACTAGATGATAGGATGATCTTAGTTTAATCATTGTCTTCTGTAAGGGATTGTGCTTAAGGGGTGTTGTAATAAAAATATAAATGCTTTTGTTGTGTAGGTTGCTTATACCCCCAAGCCTAATCTAAATTAGGACAGGCTCCTAGGAAAAAATAAATTTTCTATCCAATTAATCAACTCAAAAATAAAAATTAATAACTCATAACCTTACCTAAAGCCTAAGTTATAAATCAAGATAAAAAATTTAGCAACCCCTTAGTTGGATGTTGCATGTCTCACATCATGCATAAAAAAAAGTATCTTGCTTCACTCTTGCTTATGGGGGCTTCCATCTTTGTCAGGGAACATGACTTGACATTTAAGAGCCATGGTGAAAACACACCTCCTTCTTATTAATTTTGGCCCATAACTAATTTCTCATGAATTTGGCATATGAATCCCATAGCCTATGCCAAATGAATTGTCCAAAAATAAAAATAAAACATTGTTGCGTGCTAGAAAACCGGGTTGGGTGAGTAAAGTTCATGCCTTAGCTTCTTTGGGGAGTCATTACCGCCGCGATTATTTAGAGTATTTGGTTCAGGTACTTTTCGGTGTAATGAAATCTCAGCTTTTACTGCTTTTTTTAGGTGTTTGGTTTTGGTAAAAGTAACTACCACAGTTTGGTATTTCAATTTCCTTCTAACTATTTCCGTGTAAGCAATCATTTCGAAAAGCGGCGTATTTAGTTCTGTACAGCCGGGTGTGTAGCGGGAAAAAATTTTTTTTTTTTTTGAGAAAATTTTTTTTTTTCTTTTGGGAGGGCTGAGCTGAGCCTGGAAATTTTTTTTCTTTTAATATTTTTTTTACTCCATAATATTAATTTTAATTTTAATTAAAATAAATATTATTATAACTTAATTAAGATTTAATAAATATAATTATATTTATTCAAATTGATGATAAATAATTCACGATAAATAAAAGAAATAAAATAATTATTAAATTTTTCTTTATTTAATTAAAAAAATAATTAAAGCATAAATTATTTATTAAAGAAAAATTATTTAATAAATAAATATTAAATCATGAATAATTTATTTAATAAAAATTCTTATTAATTAATTAATGTTTAATATAGTAATAAAATTATATATATATATATATATATATATATATATATATATATATATATATATATATATTTATATATTAAATTTAATCATATTGATATAAAATGATAATATTCAAATTTTCTTTATTTATAACACTAATAATTAATATCTTAGAAAATTTATAAATTAATTATTAATAATTAAATATTCGAAATACATTATATTTGTATTTGATTTTTTTTTTTAGTTAAGAAAAAAAATTTTATTTATATTTTAATATATATATATTTTTTATTGAATA
This sequence comes from Cymbidium sinense, assembly GCA_021442155.1. NCBI lineage: Eukaryota > Viridiplantae > Streptophyta > Magnoliopsida > Asparagales > Orchidaceae > Cymbidium > Cymbidium sinense. Next base: position 103,643,218 of record CM038218.1, read on the forward strand.
CATTAATTAGTGAATAAATTCTATAATTAATTTAAATATAATAAAGTATTCAGAATTCACTGTATTCACTTTACATTCATCCAACCAAACAGAAAAAATAGTTTACATATTTTTACTTTACACAAAACCAAACAACAATAAAGATTCGAAATTCAGATTCACTTTACAGATTTTTTAACTGATTCTAAATGCAGTAAACCAAACAAATCTTGAGTAATAATAAAACTCTGAATTTTACTAAAAATCAAAGGAGAAAACCACAGCCCAAGAAAAGCTTTCACTATGTATCATTTCGTGAGTACAAGATCTTCCGAAACGATCAGCAGATATTGATAAATAAATAAGCACAATGATACAATTGACGATATGTTGACGACGACGTTGACGATATGTTGATGATAATGTTGACGACGATGTTGACGATGATGTCGATGATAGTGGTGATGATGACCGAACAAGTGGTCGATGACGTGAGGATCAGGTACCGATGGCGGATGGTTGATTAACGTCGTGGTGGCACGATCATTTGGAGGATCTTTAGACCCTCTCTCTCTGCTTGGCCTCCCTTCTCCTTCACTGGCCTCCCTTCATAGGAATGAGGGGCTATTTATAGATGGAGAGTGGCTCTATAAATACATGCAAAATCCAACCACTCAATCGGACTCATGATGATTCCCTCGATCATATGAAGTATTTTGTGTATTTGAATGCTCAAATGAAGTTGGAATTGTAAGATCTTTGGCTTGTTGGAACCAGCTCATCGAGATGCTCGATTTGACTATAAACACTCCATATTTGAGATTTTAGGAATTTAACCGATGTCTCAAAGTTTCCAATGATATTTTAAGTGCTTGATCTCGGCCTTTCAATTTATGATTATTTTACTTTCAAAGATATTCGTTTTCACTTGAGGAATTTTCGGGTCATAGTCCCCTATTTTTGGATGATATTATCTCAATCATCAAAAAATATATGTGCCAAGTACTTCAAAATAGTAGATTCTTCAACAAAATCAGTCATTAATCACATATTTTGAGAGAAGATCTTCATGTAAGACAAGATTATGATTACGTAAGAGACGACCACAAATATGTATATGTGAGCACAAAATTTGAGGTTACTGGACCCATGCGACATTCGCGTTTGCTGGGTTCTGGGTTGGATTATGCGAACCCGCAAGAAATCTACGCACAATTTATAGTCAAGAAAGAGTCTTTGCGTAATCGAATAGACCTGAAGAGGAAAGCCGGTAGTTTTGCAACAAATGAACGGAAAAATGACGTTGAGGCACATGCCGCAGCGGAACGCTGTCGCTGGGATGGCCATCAGCGCTGACGTCATCGGCGGTCACATCGCGGGAGGTAATGGCCGAACGTCGGCAGAACGGTCGCACCTGCTCTAATTCGACGCTGCCGGTACGGCGACGCGGTCGCGCAAATCCTACGGCCGGCTGGTCACGCTAACAAATGGACGGGTCGGACGGCGGGACTCTACGCCAGCTCATCGCATACCGGCAGCAGAAGCGCCATCTGTATCGTCGCGTCTACCAGCAAAATGTCCGTTTTGGCCCGTTTTCACCCGTTTTGGCCCGTTTTGAGCGGTTTTGAACGATTTTGGGTGGTTTTAAGCAGTTTTGGATGCTTTTTTACCCTTTTGTCCCTAAAAAGAGTCTATAAAAAGCCCCCTAGGGCTAAGGGAGAAGGCACCTTCTCTTCTTCTTGAGAAGGTCGGAGGCAATCAAGACCCGTTCATACTGGCTCCGCCTCGAAAGAGGTGTTAACTAACCTCATCGGACCGACCGGATCGGAGGCGATCAAGACCCGTAGTTAACGGCAAGGCTCCGCTTTCTCTTGAAAGATGTGTTAATCAGACCGACCAGTTTGAGGCGATCAAGACGTCTCATAGAACGCCTCGCTTTTCCCTCAAAGAGGTGAACTAACCTCAAGACCGGATCGAGGCGATCAAGACCCGTAGTTCATACAGGCTCGCCCCTCGAAAGAGGTGTTAACTAACCGCCGGACCGACCGAGATTAGATCAAGACCCGTAGCTCACACGGCTGCTTTTCCGAAAGAGGTGTAACCACCGTAACCGTGAAAATCGGAGATGATAACCGAGATTCGCAATGCTGACGATGGCGGCCGACAGGTGATAACCTCGATGGTGACCAGAGATAGAAGGATGATCAGATTGACGGCAAGTATATGGTTACGCCGACGGGTGGTACGCAAACGGAGATTAATGACCGTGGAGATCCGCCGAATAAGATTGCCGGCATGGTCGTACGATAATCAGGCTCACCATTCTGGGTGGCGCACGGGTTGTCATGAACCAATAGTCAGCGGCGAAAGATTGGTAGTGACGGGGATGACCGAATTTACCAAAAAATTGTTGATGGTTTGGTATGGTTGGCGCCTGTGGTTTAAATAACCGGCACAGAATACGGTATACGCTGAATCGGCGCTGATGACCGGCGACAATGGTGATGACCGGCGATTGTACGCGATGGTCTGGATAACGTGAAGCGCAATGATACCATGTGGGTTGACGGGGTTGTCAGAAACGAAGATGGTAGTCGACGGGCGGCGACCGACGCGTAGTCGGCCATGACCGGCGCAATGGTGATGGCCGTAAGATTGTCAGCGGTCAATTGACCGGCGCATGACCTACTGTGGGTTGGTGACCGGGGGTTATCAAAATGGCAATCGACGATGGTACAATAAAGTTTATCGGCGGATGACGACATTGAGGATTTTGACCTATTCAAGGTTGTTTGTCAGAGTGTTAGCTCGATGATGTTATACGATGATTAACTTAAGAGGTTGAATTGAATCACGAGATTTTGACCCATCCGAGTTGTTTGTCGAGTGTTACCCAATGACATTAACTGTATGGAAGAGGTCAATTGAATCCCGAGGATTTTGACCTATCCGAGGTTGTTTGTTACCTGATGTTAACCTGTGTGGAAGAGGTTGAATTGAATCCATTGAGAATTTTTGACCTATCCGAGGTTGTTTGTTAGAGTGTCACTCGATGACATTAACCCGATGACGTTAACCTGTGTGGAAGAGGTTGAATTGAATCCGCTGAGGATTTTTGAGCTATCCAAGGTTGTTTGTCAGAGTCTTTGCTCAATGACGTGAACCCGATGACATTAACCTGTGTGGAAGAGGTTGAATTGAATCCACTGAGGATTTTTGACCTATGTGAGGTTGTTTGCCAGAGTCTTTGTTCGATGACGTGAACCTGTATGGAAGAGGTTGAATTGAATCCACTGAGGATTTTTGACCTATTCGAGGTTATTTGTCGAGTGTGACTCGATGACGCAACTGCATCCGGAAGAGGTTGAATCAACGAGATTTTGACCTATCGAGGTTGTTTGTCGAGTGTGACTCGATGATGTTAACTGTATGGAAGAGGTCGAGGAAGTCTACCAAGGACCTTTTGACCCATCTAGGTTGTTTGATGACGCAACATGGAAGAGGTCGAGAAGTCCACCAAGGATCTTTGACCCATCCTTGTTTGTCGAGTCTTTGCTCGGACGTTAACTTATGGAAGAGGTCATGAAGTCCACTAAGGACCTTTTGACCTATCCTAGGTTGTTTGTCGAGTTTTCGCCGAATTAACTCAGATGGAAGAGGTCGTGGAAATCCACTAAGGACTTTTTGACCTATCCTAGGTTGTTTGTCAGAATCTTTGCTCGATGACGTTAACCTGTGTGGAAGAGGTCGTAGGAAGTCCACCGAGGACCTTTTGACCCATCCTAGGTTGTTTGTCAGAGTTTTCGCTCGGTGAAATTAACCTGTATGGAAGAGGTCGTGGGAAGTCCACTAAGGACCTTTTGACCTATCCTAGGTTGTTTGTCAGAGTTTTCGCTCGATGACATTAACCTGTATGGAAGAGGTCGTGGGAAGTCCACCAAGGATCTTTTGACCTATCCTAGGTTGTTTGTCAGAGTTTTTGCTCGATGACGTTAACCTATGTGAAAGAGGTCGTAGGAAGTCCACCAAGGACCTTTTGAACCATCCTAGGTTGTTTGTCAGAGTCTTTGCTCGATGATGTTAACCTGTATGGAAGGGGTTGTAGGAAGTCCACCAAGGACCTTTTGACCCATCCTAGGTTGTTTATCAGAGGCTTTGCTCGATGACGCTAACTGTATGGAAGAGGTCGTAGGAAGTCCAGGACCTTTGACCCATCCTAGGTTGTTTGTCAGAGTCTTTGCTCGATGACGTTAACCTTTATGGAAGAGGTCAATTAAAACATCAATTTGTGGTTGTAGCCAAAGTTGCTCCTTAAGCTTGGTCTCATTTTTCCATGAGTATGAGTGGAAAAACATAATTTGTAAAGCTATATCTCTTCTCAATGTTGAAATATCCTCCAACTTTGACTTGTTTCTTGGGATGAAAATCGATTAGATGCTTAACATGGGTGATCTTCTGAGATTAAGAATTGCCCCTCCCGACAGAATCTGAAGGAACAAAGTTTGATGAATCTTCATTCTTCGCCATCTTTTAAAAGTTTGAAATGCTCCACGGATGGTGGTTTTGATCTTGTTTGGAAAGTTATCGTCATACAAGATGAAATAATGGGAATCGCTTTCCCACGACGGCAATGCATGGCTAGAAAACCAGGTAGTAAAAGTTTACGCCTTAGCTTCTTTGGGGAGTCCAGCACACACATAGGTATTTAAAGAGAGAATAATAAAACTCCAGAATTTTTACATGGAAAACCTCGAAAGGAGGGAAAAACCATGGGGCCTAGCCCAAGAAAAGCTTCCACTATGTATGTTTGAGTACAAGATCTTCTCGATACGAATTACAGAATTATATGAGAAAGGGACAACAATAGTAGCACAATGACGACGGCAATGTGACGATGATGTTGATGATGATGTCGACGATAGTATTCGATGATGATGAGTGGTCGATGATGAGGATCACGGTGGCGTGATGGCGGTGGTGGCGGTGGTTGACAACCGTCGAGTGGTGGCATGATTGTGCTTGGAGGATCTTTAGAGCTCTCTCCTCTCTCTTGCTTGGCCTCCTTTCTCCTTCACTTGGCCTCCCTTCATATGAGGAATGAGGGGCTATTTATAGATTGGAGGAGTGGGTCTCTGTAAATACATGCAAAATCCGAACCACTCCTCCAATGGACGGCTCATGATGATTCCCTCGATCATATGATGTATTTTGTGTATTTGAATGTCAAAAAGTCGAATTGTAAGATCTTTGGCTTGTTGGAACCTTCCATCGAGATCAATTTGACTATAAACACTCCATATTTGAGTGCTTTTTAGGAATTTAACTTATGTCTCAAAGTTTTCAATGATATTTTAAGTGCTTGATCTCGACCAATTTCAATTTATGATTAGCTTACTTTTAGCATCAAGATTCATGCTTCGAGTAGAGGAATTTCCAGGGTCATATCAGTAATAAAATTTTGATTAGATTTAAGTCATTATTCATGCCCTACATGATCTATTATTGTAGGGAGTGTGTTTAAGGACTTAATTTCTTTTTTAAAAAATAATAGCCTAGCTATCTTGTAAATATATAAGACTTGCGTACATGTATTTAAAATCGTAGGAGGAGTTAGTTGGTAGTCACCCCCGGGCAGTTGTAAGTCCAACAGTTGGGTAGTTTATCCTCTCTTGTGGAGGAAAACCTTATACCCATTTTTGCCTTAGATTTAGGTCGTGCCTTGGCTCTCGCCAAAGCTCCCTAGATTTAAGTTCAAAGGTCGTTATTTCTCTTTGCGGGCTACAAGCATAAATCCTCACCTTCTTAGGCATTACCATGATCTTGTGTTGTGGAAGTGTAAACCCTAAATTTCTAATAAAAATTCAACTCAAATAATTAATTTCTCTCAAATTTCAAAAATATAAACCCCAACCATAGGATAGTTAGGAATGCTTACTAGGCTTCCTAGTATCATAAGCATCCCATTCTTATCTTCCTTTGGTTTCGATAATAACTTCCTATTCTTGATCAATTCCACTTGATCTTCTAAAAATAACCAATTTGTTGATAGTCCTACCTTTGAAATCTTTGGAGACAACGATCATTTGCCTTAATCTAGAGTATTCTTAAGGGATCTCATTCCTTAAGATGTAATTAACTATGGGGCTTGCCTCAATAGGGAACTAAATGAACCCAGTTTAAAATAAAGCCTACTTTACTTTTCCATGTAAAGTATGGGAAGAATCTCTAGTACATCCGAAGACCCATAGTCCTTAGGAGTCCTCATTAGGTGATTAGGCCCATTGTGGGATGGTGACTTCTGTCTATCGAGATAGTACATCATTCCTCAATGTTGTACCCGATCACCCTAACGAGAACATCTGCAGATCTACGTGGTGTCCAACAAGGCATATATTTTTTGTCTTCATTTACTTTATTTTGTAAAAGATAGATGAAGATAAAGAAATTCACCACAGCCTCCTAATACTAATTTTGGTTGTGGATTAGGATGGACATGCTTCTTTCCTTTGTCATCATTATACATTGGCTATTGTCCAACAAGGCATATATTTTTTGTCTTCATTTACTTTATTTTGTAAATGATAAATAAAAATAAAAAATTCACCATAGCCTCCTAATACTAATTTTGGTTATGGATTAGGATGAACATGCTTCTTTCCTTTGTCATCATTATACATTGGCTATTTTCCTTTATCTGCATTATAGATTACTCATTTTTCAGCACTTGAGCTATAGGAGGCGGCATGAGTTTCATTTCTTCTTGAGTCAGAAGGTTTATTTTTCTTTAATTTATTTGTATAGATTTCAGACTTATGGTGATTTAACTTCTCAAATTTGGCCACCCTATCAAGCAAGTCCTAAAATGTTGTAATTGATGTCATACATAAAAATGGTGTCATTTTATCATCCATATTGCCCATTAACAATTGGATCACATGTTCTTCCTCCTATTATTGTTCACATTTCTTGCTTAGGTTACACCAACGAGTTATGAATTATGTCACCAACTCATCTTTTCTCCATTTCAGCAACGCAAGGTTAGGGATTGTTATCTTCTTGGTTGCACTGGTGAACCTTTTCATGAGCATTATGTTTAGCTCAGTGAAGGTTTTGACCGAATCATTTGGTAGTTCTGCGTACCACTCGAAAGCAGTTGAGGTCAGGATGTTGATGAACTGGCGAAAAAGCAGTGCATTATTTTCTTCATGTGTTACCATAAGTAGCCTTTAATTGGGCTAGATGTTATTTTAGATTACCATGTCCACTAAAAATATTAAATTTGTGTACTAAGTAACCTTTCGAGCATGGCACTTGATCAAATTCAGCTAGGTATGGGTGATCTTTACTCACCAGCTTTTCAGCCTGCTCTGAAGCTATAACTATCTTTATCTATTCATTAATTATTATTTCTAGTTGAGCAGCTATTACTGTTCCTAGTGCACTAGCCACATTCTAAATTATATGTTAAAGAGCTAGTTGATTAACTTCACTCCTCCCTTCAGGCATAGCATGTAAGGTATGAGCTTGAGGTATCAGAGTGATTAGTGGTATAGAGGTTGCATTATTAACTACCTGTTGATTAGCAGATGAAATAGGCACTATATTTGATGTGATATACATCTCCAACATATCCATCATGATATTCATTTGTGCCATCATGTCATTCATCTTGGTATCAAGTTGTAAAATTTTCTTATCTTTGGCTTCCATTTGATATTGCATTTGTCTTTGCTCTCCAAATTACCCAACAAGCTGCTCTTCTTCTTCCTCTATTTCTTTTAGTTGTTCTCCTCCCTGCTCATCTTCAGGGGAAGAACTTGATTGTCCTTCACCTTGTACATTTGTAGGGACAATTGTTCTTTGGGTTGAAACGACTTGATTGTAAAATGTACCGTTGATCATTTCCTGGTTCAACCATATAAGCAGCTGCAACTCCCATGACCTCCCTTTCATTTTTGATCTTCTTCTTATTCCTCTTCATCAAATATTGAAGATTCATCTTCTACTCTCTTTTGTGATGACTCTCTTTCGTAAGCATCAAACTAAGGTTCAAGCTCATTAGATTCATGTTGTTGATGATGCTGAGCAGAAAGTTCATCTATATGTCTCATCATATAGATGACTTCTACTTCCATAGTGTCTTGTTCATCGTCTTCTTCTTGCACATGAGTTTCTGGTTGACTCTTCCAATGGATCTCTAGTTCATTGTAAGGAACAAACATTTCTTCCATTGGGGGACTGCGATCATAATCAACTTTCTCTTGCAGGGGTGAATCTGATTGATGACGGGATCCTCTAGAGGATTCTCTAGGGTGTCGACCATCATATCTTTTATTAGTGATATCCCTTCTTTTAGGTATCCACTTTTGATGAATTATTTTTGAGGTAGATTTCTAAATATGTGCATCAGATGTCACACCTCTTTCTTTCTTCAAAATTTCACCACGGGGCCTTAGCCTCCATATCTACTTACCCTTTTGTCGGGACCTTTTAGCAGCGGATTCTTGGACACGCGGTCCAAGTGTCATGCTCTGATGCTCACCGTGTGAAGCATACTTGGCTTGCTGATTAGTTACTATAAGAGATGTCAACCTTCTTAGTGGAATCTCAGTATTTTCAATCATCACAGGCCTCTAAAATTTTATTTTCATTAAGCTTCTTTCAATAGCTACTTTAAGAACATTGTGTATTCTAGCGGATAATGTTTCAGGCTGTCTCCTCTGCGGTGGTAGAGCTTGATGTTGTTGAGTCAAGAAAGACTACTTCACCTAACTATTAGAGTTATTCTTATTTACCCATTTTATATTATCAAAGTTGTTACGAGTAGGAATACTCGCTTCTGGTGGCAATATTGCTTGTTCACTAGGTTTCTTCTTCTTTTTGCCTTCTAGTTAATTTGTTTCCTAATGTGGAAGCCTCAAAATCATGTCTTTCAGGTACAAATGTTTCAGTTGGTGAAGCAGTTGTACCATGAGACATTAGAGATGCAGTATGCCCAATGACGGTTCTCTTCATTAAAGAGGCTTCAGATTAAGCTAGTCTTTCAAAAACTGAAGTTCTCTATTGAGAACTCTTAAGTGGTGTTGTCGAATTGGTTGAGCATGATCGAGGAGCTTGAAACTAAGGCCTTCTAGCATGACCTCGGACCGAGTGTACCACAGGTGGGTACTTCAGGAGTTGGAGCTATAATAGCTAAGAAATCCATGCTACCAAATTGAATGGTACCTCCAACATCTCCTGTATTGATGATGGTGTTAGCTAAGCAGATGTTTGCACCATACCCTAGCTGAACAGTGAAAAGAGTGCTCTGTAGATCCATTTCCTTATTCATCATCGACCTTACGGGTGGGAGGCTTTCGTTTGGCTTGTCGTTCAATCAAAGATAGAGAGAATGATGGCTTGCGGTTTGCTTCGAATGGAGATGAGGAGCATGAGGGCTTGTGATTTGCTTCGATCAACAATGAGGAGCATGAGGGATTGGCAACCGAAGAGGGCTTTCAAATTTTAGGAGAACCAATCGAGAGCAACCCAAGGGGGATAGTGCATGCCTTCGATTTATGGAGGAAGAATAAGAGGGAACTGGTGAGGGATCATGCATTTATTTTCTTTTCATTTTTCATTTTTTATTCAAATAAATGAAATAATATTAAGGGTCAACAAATCCCCCCCAACAAAAGTGATTTGGGCTCCAAAAATTTGTCACCAACCTCTCGATGAAGAGAGTGATTTGAATGTCAATGAAATTTTTTGAAGGCACATGGAATAGTAGATATGACAGTACTTAGAGATTTTGCCCTCATTTTGTCAGGACTTTAGATCTAGTTTCAGGTTTTCTATAGGCACAAACACCTATAGTTAATTACCCCTCCCAATAAGTAAGAGAGAACTTTTGATTAAGGCTAGTTGTTATATCGCTAAATGCATAGTGTATAGTAGTAACATATGGAGTTTAAAATTTGGGGTTTATAATTTATGAAATTCAACCTCCTTTAGCTTAAAGCGGATGGATGGGAGAATGATGATGTGCCTGATCTACATCCCATGGTTCCGTCATTCTAGACTGTCATCATCTCTAGTCTGCTTAGTCAGAGGAGGTAGTCGACCCAACTTGACCAAAGGATCCTTATCAATAGTCATTGGTTACATCATCTAAGGAATCCTTGTAGACCTGGGGTGGCGTTTGTTTAAGGAGACGAGCTTAAGTCTACCTTAACTGATAGAGGGCTTTTTTCCCTATCAGGTGCACCCTATGATTCATATCTCAAGGTACAAAGCTATTGGGGAGCATACGGGATATAGTCGTGATCATAATATAATGGTGTCATTTGGCGGAAACCACTCAATCAGAGGACTCTCATCATAACTGCATCATATGTGGAGCCTACTGGCCAAGACACACAATTAGAGGACACAGGTCATATCCTTATTGGCATGAGGTTGATTGAGAGTGAACATAGTAAAATACTTGATTTGACATTGGCTCCTTTGTAAGCTAGGCTTTTCTTAATTTGTCACATTCAACAAACTATTGCAGAAGGTGGATTAAGTTTTAGCTTTAAGTTTTTTAAAAATTGAATTTAATTTAAGCATTTAACACTTAATGACATATTATATTTTGCATTTGGATTTATATTAAATTTATATTAATTTGATTTAAAATTACAATTACATTTCAATGAAAGTTATCCCCTCTGGTTGAAATCTTCATTCAACACAGTCATCATCGGGGTATATGAGTTTGCTTGATCATTTAATTTATTATTTCAGATCATGTAAACTCGATTAGTTTAATAATAGATTATTAGATTTACTGTCATATGATAAAATTAGCTTCTCAGATATTTTAGTAAGTTGAAATTCGTATAAGAATTGGATTTTTAGATTTTGTTAACCCGGACCCAGTCCTAAGACCAAATCGGGAAGCAACCCGCGCAGCATCCTCAGATACTAAGTTTAAGCATTCAACGTAATGTCGAGGCCCATGCAGGTGTATTTAAGATTGCTTGCATAATTTTAAGGTAATGAATTTGAGTTTTAATTATACTTAGTAATATGTACAATAGTTCAATTGAAGCCTTAATTAACGCCTTCTGTTCGCTTGTACGATGTGTTGTGAATCCAGTGGCATTTAAGGAGTTTTAGACTTATATTGCAACTCAAATCATTGCATTCTTGCTTGCATTTAAATTATTAATGAGCTAAATGTAAGCAATATTGTTATTTAGCTCGCACTCAAGAAAGGACCGTTGAGTTTGCTGCAAGCGTCATGCAACTCCTGTTGAACGCACTTTCATATCAAAATGTTAGCTTTCAAGCTTGTTAAAAGCTTCCTATGATCCAATTGAATGTTTAACTAAATTTCTCTTTATATAATTTAGAGTGAGATATTATAGGAGATGCACCCAAGTTCATTGACGAACTGTTAATTTATTGTGAGTCTCATTTAATTTTTTAAACTGCATTTTTTGTGTAATATGAATTATAAAACATGATGTATGTGCACATCTAAAAGTCTTGGCAATGCCCATCAACAAACTACTTAGCTCCACAATAGATCATTATTGCATAAGATACAACATAATCCAATCATTCATTAAGGAGCTTTAGCTATTCTTGCCAATATGTTACTTAGCTTTGCCATAAGTCTCTTATAAATCTCATTTGATTTCTTCTCTTTTTTTTAGCATAAACATGACACTCAACAAATTTTCTATGATTTTAGTTTTGTATTGAAATGCAAACTCAAGTAGACTTGAAAGTGTAGTATCCATGATTATCGACAAGTCGTCAAGTTATGCTTGTGAGAAAACCATTAAATCTTTTATAATTGTTTATTCTGAGTTTGAATCATTTTAGTTCTTTTAATATGTAATATTATCTGAATTCTTGCGAAGTCTTATTCATGCTTGCTCAAACTTTCAAATTCATCACCAGCGACTTCTTACTACGTGTATAATTAAGGTTCTTAACATCAAATAGAGTCGTCTCAATATTTAATTTATTTTGCTCATTTGAGTTCTTGCAAATTCAATATTTGCATTCATTGAGAGCCTTCTTCAATTCATTTTAAAATAAGCATTGTCATGTAACAAGGCACGTTCTTTGTGAACCTCACTCTAGAGTTTGATTTGGGCTCTACCCCATTTAAAAATTAGCCTTTTAACTTCATACAACCTTCCTATAAGTTTGACATAAATTCAAAATCATATTTGAATTTGGATTATTCTATTTCAACCATATTCATGCATGATATAACGTAAGCTACAAAGTTTAATTAGTTCTTCTTAGCCAACTAACCATTGCTATAGCATGTAAGTGAGTTAATTAATCTTGTGTTGCTCAATTTTTATCATATTTCAATCTCATATTTAGCATATATATTTTTATTCATAATCATTCTCGCATAGCTCATTTTTTCTTTAATATTAATATTCATTGAGCTCATTTAGATTCAATCTTCATGAATTTATTTTATTTTAAGACTTTATGTTTCTTTATGTTTCATCATTAATTTAATATCCAATTAATTTTAAATTTAAGTCCCAAAACTTTGATACAATTTCGGCAACATTTCGGCAGTATTCCGACATCATCCCCACGTAGGGGGCTACATCATAAATATTTTAGCCTATCATGCCTTGAGCATGATGTGTTAAAGCACCTATGAATTTCAATCAAGTTATACCACGAATAATTATAGCCTTTCAATCACCTACATAAAAATAAATATATATGTAATTTCTACATATTCAAATTTCATTTTAGACTATTTCTTTTGATGTGATTGATTTTTTAAATGAATCTTGATTCTTCCCTTTTAAGTCCAAAATTTAATCAAAATTTCATGATTTGGGCGATCCAACAATTTTTGCCTATCGTGCTCGATGAGCTGGATCGGTGTTTTTGAAATACCAATTTTATCTCGTCGCGTCATGATGATGAGTCTTTCAAACCCGCATAAAGAAAATACTAAGTATTACATACACATTAATTTTTCTTTTGTACATCCACAATCAGAGACAATGATAAATTTGCATAACAACGTAATTGACTTGCAATAATATTCAGCTCTAATATCTCTTTTATCCCAAAGTAATATAATAGGAAGTGAAAGCCATGAGAGAGGTTCAATTGAATGCTGGAAGCAAGATCAAGCTAGGAAATAGATGTCTTAGTTGTTGTTCTGGTAACCTAGCAAGAGGTGAGGGGGAAAGAAGTTGGAGAATCAATTAAAGAGGGGATGAGAAAAATGCCAGAAATCAAGAGGAACCCGTCTGATGACGAAGTTCCTTCTCAACTACGATGAAGGGAATGGTCAAAGGAGGAAATTGGGAAGGGCATGCTGAGAGAAACCTATCCGATAGTAGAGTTGTCTCTTGGTTGCCAAAATGGGATGTTAGAGGAGAGGTTCGAGTACTGTAGCAAATGAGAAAGAGGGAAAAAAAATATTTTCGATGCTACAGTGCACCGCTACACGTGATGATGACTTACGACAATTTGGCTACAAGATTTGAGCAAGATTAAGCCGAATCCAGCCAAAAGGTGTTTTTGGACATGTTATATCCACAGCTTTGTGTAATCCACTAAGAAGCTTTGGCATGGTTAAATATGAATTTATTAAATCCTGTAGGTAGGCTGACTTACGGGATTTAGGTAAGTAGAAACATGCGAAGAGCGGTGGAGGGAAAGATGAGAGTCACCTTCGCGACGTCTGCCTTCTCTTTTTCGAGCATCAATGAAGCGAAAGGGGTCTCGTTTGGACAGGCTGAGAATGCCTTCGCATGGGAGCGAAGAAGACGAGCAGTTCGGACAGGCAAATGGGAGAGGGATTCGTTTGGAGGGGAGTGAAGATGATGCCCACAATTCCTTGAGGTTGAGGAAGACGGGATGAAGAGGGGATGAGAACTTTCAGTTTTGGGTTTACTTTTGGACAGAAGGGAAAGAGGGTGAACGAGCAGTTCCTTGCAGTTTTAAGGGAGATCGTGTTTAAGGTTGAATGTAGACGGGACGAACGAGAAAGTTGGGGGGGGGGGAATTAAAGAGAGCAACCATGCGTGAGGAATCGAGAGTTTATTTTTTATTTATTATTCGAATAAATGAAATAATATTAAGAGTCAATAAATTCCCCCAATAAAAGTGATTCATGCATGAAGCGAGTCATATTTGTTGAAAACTAGTTAACCTTTCGCGTCGTCCATGAATTTTAAATTACTTCAGCTTTAACAGGTTCGTTGAAGAGCTCTTTCTTTTGTATATTTATAGATTTTAATTTCCTCCAACCCTAACTTCATGCTCGACCGGGTTGGATGGAATAATTGGTTTGTTTATTTTGAGCTATGAAATTTCTTCTATCCTACCTGTAAGCTTGATGGACTTGATGAAGAATTGACGTGATTTGTCCATATTGACTTCTCAAGAAGGATAAGAGCTTCTTCCACCATCTACTTTTGCTTTAATGGGTTCTTTGAAGATTCTTTCTCTTGTGTTGTTGTAAATTTGAACTTCCTCAGACCCAAGCTTCATGCTTGATCGAGTTCGATGGAGGAATTTGTTTATTTACTTTGAGATTTGAAATTCCTTCTGTGTTAGCTGTAAGTTTAATGGACTTAATGAATGATTAACCTGATTTGCCCATATTGACTTGTCAGGAAGTGTATGTATGTCTTCAGTCCTATGCTTGCTGCTTTGACAGACTTCTTGAAGGGTGAATACGAATGACCTAGCCTTCTAGCTTATATTAGATCTAAAATCTTGAGTCATTAATCCAACAATAAGTGCTTTAACAGAGTGGATAATCATGAAATCCCTTTAGTTCACTAGTAAGCCTTATACCAACTTCAGGAATGCTTCTTCAATCTCCATGCTTCGTGCTTCATCAGACTTGCTAAAGAAGAGATAGTCCTTCCTCTTTTCCTCTTTTTTTGTTTTGTCGCCTCTTGAGATTTTGTACGATTCACGGGAAGTCACAGTCGTGGCTCAAAATTATACCGATCTCGATTAAGAGAGTATGGTCTAAGTGTCGATGAAATTTTCAGAAGGAAGATGGAATAGTAGATAAGACACTACCCAAGGATTTCGCCCTCATTTTGTGAGGACTTTAGATCTAGTTCCAGGTTTCCTATAGACGCAAGCATCTATAGTTAATTACCCCTCCTAATGCTAAGAGTGAACTTTCGATTAAGGCTAGTCATTAGATCGCTAAATGTGTAGCGTATAGTAGCAGCATATGGAGTTTAAATTTTAGTCTTATGAAATTCATTATATTAACTTAAAGCGGATGGTTGGGGAATGATGGCCATCTAGATCCCATGGTTCCATCATCCCGAAGTCGCGATCGTCGACTTAATTAGAGGAGGTCGACCAAACTGGAGGATCCTTGAATTTGCGCCATCCAAGTAATCAGACAGGGGTGGTGTTTGGATAAGCTTAAGTCTACCTACCGAAAGAGAGCTTTTACCCTATCGGGTATGCCATGATTCACAACTCTAGAGCCATTAAGCATAGGGCTACAATCGTGATCATATATATAATAGTGATGAAATCAATCATCGAGGACTCTAGTCATAACTATATAATATGTGGAGCCTATTGGCTAAACCACGCAGATAGAGGACATGAGCCATGTCCCTACTGGCATGAGATTGATTATGAGTGAATATAAAAATATATTTGATTTGACATTGGCTTCTTTGTGAGATAGAATTTTCTTAATTCATCACCATTAACAAACAGTTACAGAAGGTGAATTGAATCGAGTTTGCTTTAAGTATTTAAGGATTGAATTTTATTTAACCATTAATAACTTAGTGATATATTAGATTTGACATTTGGTTTGATACTCAATTTAAGTTAACTTAATTTGAAATTAAAATCACATTTTTGATGAAAATATCCCCTCCGGTTGAAATCTTCATTCAACATCTCGGGGTTTATGAGTTTGCTTGATTATTGAATTTATTGTTTCAGATCCTATCGACTCTATTAGCTTAATAATAGAGGGTCAGATCTACAATTATGTGATAGAATTAGCTTCTTAGATATTTTACTGAGTTGAAATTTTTATAATATTATTATTGGATTTTTAGATTTTGTTAACGCGATCCTAAGTCTCAACCGAAAATCAATCCGCGCAGCATCCTCAGACACTTGAATCTAAACATTCAGCATTATGTCGGGGCCCATGCGGGTGTTTAACAGTTCATATAATTTTATTTCTAAATCATGAGATTAATTTAATATTTTTATTTAATTTCAACTTAGCCTACGTAGCCTTTTCAAACATTAAAATTTATACTCTAAATATATATTATGCATATTTATAGAGAATTTCATCTTAATTAAAATTATTGATTAAAATCATAATTAGAATGAAATTTCTTAATTTTTGGATTTAAGAGAACTCCACAAGTCATGAAGTATTTAATTTAATATCGCATTCTGTCTGTTATACGAAGAGTTGCAGATTCGGTGATGTGAAAGACATTTTAGACTTATATTGCAATTTGGAATATCATATCGCGATTCATATTTGCTTCTTTAGTAGTTGAGCTTGAGAGATTCATATCTATTTCTTATGCTTATTAATAAGCTTTCAAATTTATTGCATACTTCTAATGAATTCTTTGACTTCTCTCAACTAGATTGAAATGAACTATGAGAAAGTCTATTATTCACTAGAGAACTTGTTGCACTCAATAATAAGTCATTGAGGCTATTATAAGCATCTGTATAGTTCAGTCATAGATTCAACTAGGTTTATTCCAATTCACTCAATGTATGATATGGTTTAACCATTTATTAGGAAGCAATACTTATGATTTGTGCTAGTTGATGAATCACTTAATCAATCTCCTTAATTTGTGAATGCACATTTAAGCTTCTTATAAACTTGAGATAGCTAAACTATGTACTCATATAAAACTTTTTTATTTATCTTAAAGTAATCACAATGATCAGTGATGACTCTCCTTTATGCTTATTAACAAGTCCTTTAAATTCATTTTAAGCCTCCTACAAAATTTTTCCTCTTCTCCGAATCATTTGAAATGAGTCATGGTAGAGTTTAGTATTCATTAGGATGACTTGTTTATATCTAATTGTGAGTTATTTATCTTAATATAAGTCCTCTGTAAGTCTCACTTAAACCACATTTGTATGCTTATAAGTTATGTTTTAATCATACTGTAAGTCTTTAATGATTCACTAGGATTTTTCTTTTGAATTATTTTAAGCAAAATATTGTGAGATTCAGTTCATGTATATTAAAGGAATTCGAGTTTATTTCAAGTTTTACATATTCACTTGAGTTTGATCCCTACTTTTTTATTTGAAATATGATTTTCAATTTTATTTATAATCAAGTCTCATTCAAATTCATTTCAAGTTTATTTATATTTAACTTTCAATTCATTTCTTTAGAACTTTATATTTTATATTTAACTTAATATTAAATTATTCTTTTTTTATTAAGTTTTAAAAATTTGACGAAATTTTGATAGTATTTTGACATAGAGGTACAACATCTAATAATTTTTTTGAATTTGCCCATCATGCCTGATGACGATCCGTATTTTAAAATATAATTTTTATTTCATCACACCCTAATAAACGTAATAAGACTTTCAAATCATTCCATTGAAAATCATTCAAGTAAGTGATATCTCCGCATGTCCAAGCACCAACACCCAACTTAGTGACCTCAACTCAGACCCGCCAAGCTTCACCTTCTCCGCCTCTCCCGGCAAGGTCGAAACATTCTCAGAAAACACCGCCTTAACTGAAAGAGTCATCCTTCGATGAAGAAGACTGAAAGCCACACCACTAGCCTGAAGAGCCATGGAAGCTTCCTTCTCGAAGGAAAACAACAGACACACAAGATTCGGTCGAAAGATTAGGGCTTTCTTCTAAACTTACATAAAAGTGCCTAACTTTGCATAGGCTTCTAGTAGAAAGATTTAACAAACCAAGTTTTTTTTTTTTTCTTTAAAAAAAAAAAAGAACAGTTTGCGATGCTTAGGTTTTCTGCTTAAATTCCAATTTTCTCACATTAAAGGCCCAGCTTTTATCGACTTTGGAGGAAAATTACAAAATGTTAAAGAAAGGCGGGGGGCTTTTACGTGTTCTTGTTGTAAGCTTACAGAAGAGATAAGGTGCTCTCACGCTCATACGTGGACGCAGGAAACTCCATAAGTGGGAGAGGAAGGAAAATCGTTTTTGAGAGGATACTAGTGGCTTGCGGCTTAAAGGGAGACGGGGGAGGACGCAGAGAGCTAGCGGCAGAACTTACCCTAGCAGTATGGAGGAATCCCCAAAAAAAAATCCTCAGGCGGAAGAGAGAAATTTTTTTTATTATTTTAGGGTGGAGAATGCGCGTGAAAAGGGAGCGGTTGTGAAAACCGAAAGGGGAAATCGTACGTCTAGCGGTTCGTTGCCGTTCGCTTGCGGTTGAGGGACGGAGAAGGGGAAAACCGAGCGTGTAGAGGGGCGAATGCAGTTGAGCAATAGAAGAAAAGAAAAGCCGGATTACAGTAGCCGAAGAGGGATTTTTTGGATTCAGGTAAATAAAAAATAAAATTTTCTTTCTTTTTTCTGTACAGAGGCGTTTTTTTTTAATTGTTATTTTGTATCTGTTTTGCAAGAAACATGAGTGGGAGGAATACATTGAGGGCAGCTATATTATTTTTTATTTTGAATTTAATTAATTAATTAATAACAATATTATTAAGATAATATTATTAATGTTAATATTTATATATAATTATATATTAATTGAATAATTTTCATTAATAATAATAAGAGTTTATAAAAATATGGGACAGCTTAATTAATTAGGCCAATGTTTAGAGTTATTCTGACAGTGTTTAATGCAATTCGATATATGATTTAGTTATTTAAGCAAATTATATATTGAGTACATGGAATACACTAATGTTGTACTCCAAACTATGCATTATATTGTTAAAAATAAGTTTGATCTATCAATTAAAGTCAAATACAATATTATAAAATATGTGCAAAAGAGTGGAATTTAAATATAGCTTTACACGTAGATTCCTCATGTAATATTTTCACATTGTGTTGAGCATGTTCATCGAGTTTGTGCTTGAAAGCTAACAAAGGATTCAACATGGTAATATCTAGAAAATATATATAACATAATTAGATAAGATTGTAAATAAATGATTTAAAATGATGCTCAACTCAAAAAAAAATTAGGATTAAGTTGATCCAATTATTATTGAAGTTAAGTTTCGATCTATATTATAGATTTGATTATTATTCTAGCTAAGTATAAGTTGTTCTAAATAGCACAAAATTAATCTTAAATTGATCTAATTATTATTCATGTTTGGTTTTTAAAAAGCTAGAAATAATATTTTAAAGTTAACATGCATATTATCAAGTTATTAAATGGGCCATATTTTGCTTAGTGGGCTATTTAGATCCAAAAAACATTACATTATCAAGATAATTAAATAAATGAAATCAGTTGTGTATGGCTTTGGTTGGTTTGAGTCAAGTTGGGATCAAACATCTTGACCTATATAGTAGATATGTTGGGTTCGAATCAAATAGGTCTGAGTTAGGTCAACTTTTTCAAATTTGACTTATTAATCAGAATTGACACTCTCTACTATTATGTACTATGTTCTCAATGCCCACTTTTTGTTTAGAGAAATATAAAATTTTTTGTCACTATGATATATCCATACTTGGATTTTTTAGGTTATCTGTTGACCTCCATATCTGCACGAGTAAATATTAATTGATATGCCGTGAAAGATACAATCATTGAATTATAATTATAATCCATATAGAGCACTAACTTTGACTATTCTAACAATAATTATAATGTGCCAGTCATAATTGTAGTCCACAAAAACTACAAATGTGAAGAAGACTCCTAACGCTAGTACTAACTCACATATCAGAATGAAAATAGTCTAAGGTATGCTTAATCCTATGAACTTTATAAAAAAAAAAAAAAACCTTCAATATGCTTACCCAAATGTAATGCTCATAGAACTTTAGAGTTGCAATTTTTTGGATGCAAAACAAACCTTTCTTAGTCAACTATAAGAGTCCTACCCTGACATATGACAAAGTCTCATTTGCCATAATAGAATAGTCAAATCATCTAAAGAAGAAATTATTACTTCACTTGTCACCATGCTTCCATGAAAAAAATTGAGATTGCCAATCTTGATTGCCTTCATTAAAGCCATAATGTCCATGTCAATATGTAAAAATACATCTTCAACAATGAATTTTAGTTGAGTCTAGACACCAAAAGACATGATATTCTTATTTAAAGTTAGTACATTTCAATTCTTTCCTAAAACGCTCATAACTTTATATATGTGCTCATCAAAATCATTACTATCCTAATAATCATATAGATTATATCATTATATATTAGTTTTTTTTTCACCATCAATAAATATATAATAAATAAAACTAAATTCTATAAGGATTATGTGATAAAACATTTAAA
The DNA here is from genome assembly GCA_021442155.1 of Cymbidium sinense. NCBI lineage: Eukaryota > Viridiplantae > Streptophyta > Magnoliopsida > Asparagales > Orchidaceae > Cymbidium > Cymbidium sinense. The sequence continues at coordinate 103,663,691 of CM038218.1, forward strand.
TTCAGGAATTCATTGTGAAATTGAATAAACAAAATAATTTATAACTATTACTAAAACATACCACTTTTTATTTTTGCCTTTCCAATTGATACCACTCTAGAGCTATAATTGTCTTTTTTATTAACTTTTTCTTTATTTGTTTGTTATGATAATCTATATTTTGATTTACAATATCTAACATCTCGAAATAGTGGCATTATGCTTTATTTTAAAATTTTAAATTTTAATATTTTTTTTTCACTTGTTTTTCTTTTCAAACTACTATATATCCTCACAAATAAACTCTTATTGGACTTCTTCTTAGTATGTTCTTTTAATAGTAATTTAATATATAGTAAATATTACTTTTTATGGATATTATATTATTTTCATGTAGCAAAGCAATACAATTATATTCATTGGTGGATCATGGAAGTATAACAAAATAAAAGCTTTATCATCCAATTTAATTTTAAATTGTAGATTTTAGAGATCCACCAATAGTTAGTTGTAGGCATCTAAATGCTCTTGAAATGATCTACCAGCTTTCATGTGAATTTTAGGTAACCATTGCTTCAAGTAGATATGATTGTAAGTGAATTTGTCATGTTAACTTTTTTATAACTTATGTGTGGTGTTTTGATCAACTGTATTTTGAAGATCTTTATCCTCCAAATTAAAGGATGATTAAACTAACCACTTGCATACACATTTTCTTCTCTTCATTTGTGCTTATTAGAGAATTCATCCCTCATTAAAACCTTCAGTAATACTTCCTTAGATAAAGACACTCTCAACATCTTAGTCTAAATGTTGAAATCATTGCTCCATTAAAATCTACAAAAAAAATATTTGCTAATGCTTACAAAAGGCTTTGATGAAACAATCTTTTAGGTTTATTTTAATTACTCTTTAGTACTAGTCAGCTATAGCATATGTGTGTAAAACTTTCACTTTGAAGCACAGAAAAAAGAGCAAATTATTAACTAAGAAGAAAAAACTAGCAAGACAAATATGAATATAATATATGTGTAATAAAAGAAAATATAATATAAAAACACCAAGGTTTGTCTAGTTCTATCAAAATGCCTACATCAAAGAGTTAAAAAAATAGATCAAATTCTCTTCTCACTAAAATAATGAGGAGATCTAATAAGATCTTATAAAAATATTGAATAAATCTTTTTTATAAAAGCCAAACAAGAGAAAGCCGATTTTTCTTGTCAAATAACTAAGAATAAGAAAAGAAAAGAGAAGAGAAACTTTATTATTTTGAAATTAGAAAGAAGTAACTTTTATTGTTAATAATCTTGCAATTTCAAACAATCTTGGTTGTAATTATAGTTTTAAATTGCAATTATTATTCCAATAAACTTGATGTGAAGCTATAATTATGATTCTTAAATTACAATTATGATTCATATAGAACACTTATTTTGTCAACTCTAATCATAATTACATTATGTGAATGTGAATTATATTTCATAAATATCATAAACAAAATTTCTTAATTTTCTCAACTGAATAACTCTTCCACAAATTCATAAATGGACTCAAACAAACTTAATTGTCTCAATTAACTATAATATGTATAACTCAAAATGTTAGTGACAAATGCAAAGCTTCCAAAAGTAAAATATACTTAAAATTGCCCAAATTTTGAGTTTAACTTGTAACTAGAAATCTCAATTTAAAGTTCTAATCTATGCTAAAAATTAAATTGTAGTTTGAACTGAATCCTCAAAAATATTTTGAGTCTAACTAATGACTCAAAGTGAGTATTAATACAATTTGAATTGGAAAAAAGGCTACATTCTTAATGTCAACAGATACATTCTTATAAAATAAAATAAAATAAAGTATTTCATTTGATGGTCTAATAAATAAATATTTTATAATCTTTGCACAATAAGGATAGAAAGAAGCATTAGTGTCCCTAAATCCCTTCCATTGGATTGCTCCAAGATACCCTTCAAACCCATAAAATTGAGCATAGGTCTTCATGAGGCACCAATGAAAATCCAATGACACAGTTCAGGTCACACCCAACTCCAATCTCCTAGCCATTATATGACTTGATTTCAATCTCTATTAATATTTATGTTAAATACTAAGGGTTTGTTTGATGTAATTGTAACTTTTTGAAAATCTATTATATATGTTATAAATATTTTTCTTTTTAAAAATTTTAAATAATAATTTTCTGATAGTCATCACATTCTAGTGACTCTAGCTTAAAAGCAGCTTTTCACTATAAATTTTTTTGAAAATCAGTCAAAAAACTGGTAGCTTAACACAATTGTGATTGATTTATGACTGCTTTTTAAAACCATAGCAGTTAAAAAATTATTCCAAATACACCCTAAAAGCACCATGCACTTTTGTTCATTCTAGAAATTAGAATGGTCTAACATGAATCTAATGGAGATCATGATGCAGGATAACTCATGATACATTGATACTTTTTTTCATGACTTAGTATTTTATATTTAAAAAAATATTTTTATGATAAGTTATTCCTTGAATGAAAAAAAAAATTATAATAAGGTATTGCTTAAATAACTATTATAATTTCTACATTATATACGCCATACATGAGATAGCAGAGTCATGCATGAATAAATAAAAAGTATTGTTGAAAATTTTGAGTGGGCTCAGATAGCTTCTACATGAAGACACCTAAACTTGGCATTTTAATGCATGAAGAAGATGAATTATCATTTTTAATTGATGAATTATTGAATATAAACAAATAATTTTTTAAAAGGGATATACATTTAAAGATCACCTTACATATTTAATAAATATATTGTATTAAGGTTCGACCCAGTTCTTCTTTTAAAATTCTATTCTTTATATTTCAATAAATATTCTTTTGATGGATTAAAAAAGATATATTGGGTTGTTTGATACTGTTAGTAGTGTAAAATTATATAAGCCTTGATGGTCTTCTTGTAGAGAGCATGGAGATTCTTTAATTAAAATAATATTTATTTGTTAAATTTTAAGTTATTGCAGATAATTAATTCATTTTTTTATTAGTTGACATTTTATTATTTTATAAAAGATTGTTTATATATATATATATATTATATATAAAATATTTTTTTAATATAAAATTGATTTTAAATTATCTACTGAATTGAAATTAAATTCTTTTATTATGTCACACACTCTTAAGGCCTATTTCGGAACAACTTCATTTTTTTTATATATATTATGTTTTAAAAATATGTTTATTTAGTGTATTTTGAAAGTGTTTTTATTTATTTTTAAATAAATCAGACTATTTTCAAAATATTCAAATATAACAATAACCTTCAAATATATTTTATTTTAAATTAACATATAAATAAAAATAAAATAGAAAATTTTAAAAGTGATCTCAAACAGCCACTTAGGGATGTTTTGGGATCACTTTTTTATTTTTATTTTAATTTTAATTTTATTTTAAAATAAAATATATTGATGATAATTATTATTTTCAAAATATCAAAACATCTTTTTTTTTTGAAAAAAAGTAAAATAGAAATTTACATACATTGCAGTCAAATTTTATTTCATTATATATTTAATGTCTAAAGTTTAATATTTATAAATATAATATTTTTATATAAAAATATATATTTTATTATACAATAATTAATAATTATACTGTTTTTAATATAATATTTAAGATTTCGATATTATTTAGGTAAATATAAAAATTTAAATATTAGATGTGTAAATATATTAAATTTATGTGTGATATATGTAAATATTTCAAAATAAAAATAATTTAATTAAATGATTCCAAATAATTCCTTAGTGGTACCCTGTTTTCCAAATCCGAGTGTTCAAGATTGGTCGCCTAAGTGTTCTTTGATCGTTGATTTGTCGCGTTTCAAAGGTTAGGCCAAGTTTGATAAGTGACCATTATTTTATTGAGCTTCACGTTTTCGGCGCAATGAATAATTGATAAAGCTCAGGATGTACGAACCTTGTGCCAATGTAGTCATCCATCATAAATAATATAGGCTTTTAATAATGAAACTGCAATAAGCATCTATATTAAGGATAGGGGTGTGCATTAGACGGTTCAAACCGAAAAATCGAACCGAACCGATGTTAATTGGTCGGTTTGGTTTGGTTTTTTATTCATTATTTTGGTTGAAATTAGGTTATTACGGTTTTATTTTTTTTGGTTTTAAGTTATTAAATTTGGTTTTACTTGCTAAATCGATTTATTTCGATTATAGATTAGGTCGACTGGCCGGGTCCGACTGCCTTCGACTGAGCCTATTTCGTTTCGCCTCGTCTCTCTCGATTTACTTAGACGCGGAGTTCTGAGTGTTCATTCCTCGACTCTTCGATGGTAGCGCCGATGATGCCATACACTTCTTCGAGAGTCTGAGAGTCTCGACTAGGGCATAAGGCATTGGCATTCCAGTCGCCTTCACGATTCGAATCTCGACTCTTGTCTTTGGGCTTTGAGGCTTTCCGCCGACACTTTCCTATTTGGACGACTTCTCCTTCCTTTTTTTTTTGCTAGCGGATGCTTGATAGCCTACATCTCCTCTACAGTTCAGACTTATGTCTTCACTCTTCACGCTCACTCTTCCCATGATTTGAATTTAAGTCTTTCGATTCTTTGAGAGGTAAATTAAACCCTAAGAACTAAATCATATTATCTCAACTCCTCTCTATCTCTCTCTCTTTCTCTCTACTCCTTTGTTGAAATTTTGTTGATGGTTTGAATGTTTGATTCACTGGGAGAAAAAGGGCTGATCGATTTGGTTTATTGTGAGCGTGAGTTGCCACAGAGTGTGGACTTTATTCTTTGAGACAATACCAAAGAACAAATTACATTATCAACTCCTCTCTCTCTCTCTCTCTCTCTCTCTCTCTCTCTCTCTCTCTCTCTCTCTCTCTCTCTCTCTCTATACTCCTTAGTCCTTCCTTTGTTGAAATTTTGTTGATGCTTTGAATGTTTGATTCATTGGGTGGTGTGTGGAGAACGTCGATTTGGTTTATTTGTGATGTGTGAATTGTGATTGTGTCATCACTGTCGTGGACTTTATTCTTTGAGAGTAACAACCAACAGGTAAGAAGAAAATCATATTATCTCAACTCCTCTCTCTCTCTCTCTCTCTACTCCTTTCTTTGTTGAAATTTTGTTGAACGCGGGCCAACAGATTTATGGTTTGGTTTATTGTGACTTGTGACTTGAGGACTGAGCTGTGAATTGTGATTATGCCACCCGTGGGACTTTATTTTTGATGGTTTAGGGTATTATGCTTCTATCATGTTGGTTACCGGAAGTTTCAAATTTTTTTCTTATTGATAAAGAAAAAAAAATAGTACTCTGTGAGGTAATTGTGTTTGTCCGCCGCTGCCACTTAGTGCCTGCCTACTAGTGATGAAGTATGAACATGAATGCTAAGCAAGATGGAATTACATGCTCTTTACATCATTGGCTCATTGCTATCACTATCAACATTATAGTATAACATATGATTTGAACTTATCGCCTATCTCTATGCTCAACTCTCAAGGATAATCTGATTTTATGCTTCATTCTAGTATGACATGTATGTATGGATAGATGCATGTCTTGGAAAAATAAAGTAAGTCTTATGATATTTTTTCTTTTATCTTAGTATTTTTTAAATGCAACTATGCAAGTAATACAAATTGATTTATTGTGATGGCTTTAATAAAAACAATATTGAATGGTAATGTTGAGTAATGTGACATTATATTATAATATTTGGGATACATTGCTAGATGGATGATTGGTGATTGATTACACAATTTGTTAACATGATTCACATGAATTAACATTGTTCAATTATACGATTCATGTCTTTTTTTCATCTCAATATTGTAGCATCAAAGCCGAAATAAGTTTTGTTGATGTAATTTATTAAAGTATGTTTTTTTTAATTCTTTTTTAATTTATTTAATTTTTTTTTATTCTAGAAGTAGAAACATGTCACAAGTTGGAGATAGTTCAAACACCTAGTTCCTCTAGAGCTATGACCGATTCAACAAGTTTAACTTAGGAGATGCTAGTGTCGATGAGAAACCACCAATTTCAAAAAAAAGAAAAGCTCCTAGACCTAGATCCAAGTTTGGGATCACTTTGTGAGGTATACTAATAAGGAAGGAGAAAAATGAGTAAGTGTAATTATTGTGGGAAATCATATCACGTGATCCAAAGATTAATGGCACTTCAAACTTAAGGGCACATCTTTCTTTGTGTCAAGAATCTATTAAAAATGAACCAAATCAAACTAAACTTGCATTTCAATTTAGTGGTAAAGGTGAGAGACGCAAGTCTTAAGGCATGGAGATTTGACCAAAAAATGTAAGGAAAGCTTTAGCAATGATGGTTACAGGATGAATTACCTTTCAAGCATGTAGAAGGTTGAGGGTTTAAACATTTCATGTCTCAGTGTTGTCCAATATTTCAAATACCTTCACGGTGGACATTGACACGTGATTGCTTTAAATTTTATCAGGATGAGAGAGCAATTTTAAAAAATCTTTTCAAAAAGTCCACAGAGTTTGTCTTACTACTGATACTTGGACGTCAATTCAACGAATTAACTATATGTATCACTGCACATTTTATTGATGATGATTGGAAACTCAATAAAAGAGTTATAAACTTTTGTCCAATCTATAGTCATAGGGAGAATTACCGGGTCAACAAGTTGAGAAGTGTCTTGTAGATTGGAAGCAAGGATCACATAATGCAAGTTTCTAATAATGGCATCATCACCTACAAAAAAATTTTGGCAAAAGGGGAGGTAGTATTCTAGATGCTTCTTACATATGAGATGCATAGCTCACATTGTTAACTTAATTGTGCAAGATGGCCAAAGAGATATCTGAACTGCTTGTCATGTTCAAAGAGTAAGATATATATTCACAATCACCGCAAGGTTATAGAAATTTAAAGAATGCATTGAAATTGAAAAATTAAAACTAAAAGCATATTATGCTTAGATGTTCCTACAAGATGGAATTCCATATTTTAATGTTAAGTGCGCTTAAGTTGGAGAGAGCTTTTGAAAGGTATGAGGAGATTGATACTCAATTTAAATCGAACTAGAGAAGGATGATGATGAAAGTCATATTATAAATGGTGTTTTAAGTGATGATGATTGGAATAATGTTAGAAGATTGCTCCCTTTCTTGGAAAAATTTTATGAACTCACTTTAAGAATTTCGGTTCTTTGTATGTGACATCAAATACTTTTTTTCATGAAATTGTAAGTTCTTTGTCTACTTCAAAGTTGGCAAATGGATGGTGATCAAAATGTGAGAAGTATGGCTTCCAAAATGATGACAAAATTTGCTAAATATTGGGGTGCCATAGAAAAATGAATTTGAATATATATCTTGTCGTTGTTTTAGATCCCCACAAGCTTCGATGTAGAGTTTCTCGTTATGGATATGTATGAAGGACGATGGCGTTTCTAGCACAACTTATTAGTCATCATGCTATGATATAGTTTCATGATTACAAAATAAAAGTTCTTGGTGAAAGCCAAATAGGAAGTGGTCTCCATGAGAAACAAAATTTTTCTGAAGGGTCTAGTGTTTTACAACTGCAATCTTCTGGGACAAGATATTCAATGATAGAGAAATTCAAAAGATCCAATTTTGGAAGGATGATGTAGATAACAAATCAGATCTAGATAAGTATTTGGCTGAGGAGTCTGAAGTGATGACCGATCCTTGATATTTTAAATTGGTGGAAGGTTAATGCACCAAGATTTCCTATTCTCTCATATATGGCTCGTGATATTTTAGTTTTTCAACCTTAGAATCAATTTCAAGCATGTGGTCATATTCTTGATGCATTTAAGTTCATTATCCCCAAAGATTGCACAAGCTCTAATATTTGCAGGATTGGATGCGAAGCAAAATGGACAGAATCCAAATGTGGAAGAAAATATTAATGACATTGACAAGTTTGATGAAGGTATTGTTTATTCAAATTTACAAATTACAATGATTTTTTTAATCGAATTTAGAATAAATGAATAATTAATGATTTATTTGTTTTACTGATTTAGCAAACTTAACAAGTGAAACTCAAACTTCTTGATTATGATGATATGGAATGCTACTTAATGGTCTCTTTATCTTATGTTTTGCTTTTTTTTTGCTTACATTTCTTATATACCTTGGATTGTAGTTTTGGTTTTGTTAGTTTTATCTTAAGGTTTTCAATATAAATAGGCTTTTAGGGTTTAGGGCGATAGATAGCAATGATGAATTGATCAATGTATACATACTTTTTTTTTTTTTGGTGTTATTGCCCTCTTATGTCTTAAAGGCTTAGAGTTTCTCAAAATTATTGATGCCCCATGTATATATGATGATCATATTTTCGATATTACACTTGAATCTTGATAATAAAAGATATTTTTATGAGCTTGAGCCCCAAAATCCAAATTACAAATATAACGTAAGTATATATTATTTATTCTTGAAGACTTGGGAATAGGATGATGGATGCCAAATATTACGTTTGATGGTGTTTTGCCTCCGGTATTAATGGTACTAATGAGGACAAGCTTTTCAATTTGTTTTCTATGTATACATTAATTAAATTTCTTCACAATAAACCGATCATGCTCTCATTGAGATGGAGGATGGGTTCCAAGCTGAATTAGCCCATTTTCTTAAGGTTCCATTGATATTCTTCCTTTCCATACTTGAAAAGATTTCTTCTTGCTATCTTTAGCGATGACTTTCAAATAGAAGCCGTTTTTTATTTGAATCGATTATTATTGGTTCATAAATAGATTCGATTCTATGTCCGATGACTTCTTTATATAATGTTTCAAATTCAATAAGCATTTGAGACCATAAAATGCTTTTTAAAAGCAGAAGGAAAGATGTTGAACATACGCGCTTTATGTTTCAATTATTACTAGAAATTATTTTACTCAAGGATTTTATACATTAGTAACATTACTATGATATTATTAGTCGATTTAAGTATTAAAATGCTTTTGCCTTTGGAGTATAGTATCATAACTATTTCGCTTTTATAATGTTGTTTCATTTCCCACTTGATCTTTTAGACTTGTAATTATTGTTGTGATCATGCTATTATCAAGGTGATCATACCTTTACGCTATTTTTTACATGCTATTATCAAGGTGATGATTGCTTCAATCCAGAAAAGTAATATCTTCAATCAAGTAACCTAGTTGTGGTACATGTTTGATGTATATTTACCCTAGTATTAATAAGGTGGATGTGGCTAAGATGTTTCATCCGGGGTAGGGATGTTATTAGTTGTGCATTCCCTTGCTATGTTGGCATTTGTTGGTGATACTTATCTTATCTGCCTTTGCTATATTAAACCGCCTAATGTGATGATCCGGGTAGGGATGTTATTAGTGTGCATTCCCTTGCTATGTTGGCATTTGTTGGTGATGATACTAGTTATCTTATATGGGATTGCTACTTGTTTGCCAACCTTTGGGGAGTCCGACGACCACCAAATTTTTCGTCGAAGTCCCGACTTACGGACTTGCACCTTGCCCGCCTTTGTTTGCTAATAGTTCATGAAGGCCTTTGCTCATTTTTCTAACAGGAATAAAGAATTGACTAATTGCTTAAAAATTGTTCTTTTCAGTCATGACTATGAATGCTTGAAGGAACAAACCAACATTCGAGGAAGAGATGAAGATTGAAGATATTACTTTACATGAACAACCTGTAGAAAGTGCCAAAGTGGCCTAACATTTGATTTGGCTTAATACAATTAAATTATGTTGTACACTTGTACTATTTTTTCTTTCTTTGTTAATTGTTTATAATTTTATTTGTACATTACATATTTACATTCATAAATTGTATCAATATGAAAAACTATTTACATTGTACATTACATATTTACATTGTATCAATATGTATACATGTAGTTTAGTAACTTTAGTTAATAAAATTTCTCTATTATTTGTTTCATTGTTTGTTAACTTTAAAATTCTTTTTTTTTTAATTTGTCACTATAATTCGGTTTAGAAAATCAATAAACCAACTATAATTCGGGTTTATTCGTTTATATGGTTTTTTTGGGCTAATTTGGTCGGTTCGGTTTTTTTAATTGGTTTATTCTGCTGATCAAACCCAAACCGAATAAGCCAAACCGACCAAATGCTCACCCCTAATTAAGGGCATCTTCCCCGACCTAATGCAAGAAATACCATGACATCATATATTAGTTTTGTTGCGTACTAGAAAATTAATTATAGTAGAATAAAAATTTACCTCTTAGCTTTATTATTAAATTCAGCACACACACAGAATTTTAAGAATGAACAAGAAAACTCCATAATTTTTACTTGAAAAAATTCCTGAAGAGGGAAAAAATCAGCCAAGTAAAATCTTCTACTATATATTTTGTCCAAAGTTTTCCGATAACGAGATTGTTTATGAAAACGACAATGAATCGAATCCGAACAACAACTATGCAGTAGTTAGGTTGCGTTAGTTGAAGACGGTTAAATGGTGAAATGGGGGTAAGCGACCAAGTGGCAGTAGTGGATGATACCAGCGAGATGGCGGCGAGTCGTCGGCGGTGACCGGCGATGGTGGTCGGCAGCGGTGACTAGTGATGGTGGTCGGTGGTGATGACCGTGGCTGGTGATGGACGATGATCAATGGCGTGGCAAACAACGGTAGCTAGTGGCAACCCAGCAGCTGGCGAGATGACCGGCGATGGTGGTTGGCGCGATGGCTGATGTGATTAGCGGCTGGCGTGAAGGTGGTCGGCGACAGTGGCCGGCGACGGTGGTTGACGTCGATGACCGATGATAGTGGTTGGCGGTGGTTGGCGGCCGACGGCAGTGGTCGGCGACCATCGAGTGATGGCATGATTATGCTTGGAGGATTTTCAAGCTTTAGAGCTCTCTCTTTTCTTTAGCTTGGGCTCCCCTCATGTGAAGAATGAGAGGCTATTCATAGATTAGAGAGAGGATGTTTATGTAAATACATGCAAAATTCAAACCACTCCATCGAATGACTCAAAATGATTCCTTTGATCATCTCATGTATTTTAACTTTGAATGCTCAAATAAATTTAGAATCAAGAGATCTTAGACTTGTTAGATCCGGCTCGTCAAGACGTTCGATTTGATTATAAATTCTCCATATTTAGAAACTATTAGAGATTTAAATGATATCCTAAAGTTTTGACTTAAGATCAGATTGCTTTTGACATCAAGATTCGTGCTTCGACTAGTAAAATTTTTAGTGTCATATAAGTTGCCCCCTATTTTTGGATGACCTTATCTCTATCATTCAAAAATATATGTCAAATAATTAAAAATAATAAATTCTTCAATGAAATTTGCTGATATATTAACTATATAGTTTAAGAGAATAGATCTTCATGGGTGCATAAGATTATGATCACGGAAGCGGGTGTGTGGGTGCTCATGAGCAGGCTCACAGGGTTATGGGCCTCAGCTTCTCGTGCATTCTTTGCACGGCGGGTGTCTTGAGAGCCTTCGTGGCCCGACATGGGCAAATGCATGTCGATGAGCATTTTTTCAATTTTTTCATTTCTTTGATTTTTTTTTCCATTTTTTACTCTCTATTTTTTCCTTTTTGCCCCTATAGTGGCCTATAATAACCCTACGGTCAAGTGAGGAGAGACAACTCCTATATACTCTAGTGTTCCTCTGCATTGGATGAGAAATCATCTAACAGAAGTTCAAGGGCTAGGGTTAAAAAATTTTTTTTCATTTCGTCAGTGAAATTTTGACCTTCTTCTAAAGATAAGGACATTCGCTTTGCTGATCAATACCCGTAGCTCATACGGTAAGGCTCCAGTTTTTCTTCGAGAAAGGCGTCTATTGTCCTCATCGGACCCACCGGGTTTGGAGGCAATCAAGTCCCGTAGTTCATATGGCGAGGCTTCGGTTTTCCCTCTAGAGAGGCATCAACTGTCATCATCGAACCGACCGGGTTTGGAGGCAATTAAGGCCCGTAGATCATATGGCAAGGCTCTAGTTTTTCCTTGAGAGAGGCGTCAACTGCCCTCGTCAGACCAACCTGGTTTGGAGGTGATCAATGCCCATAGTTCATTCGGTGAGGCTCCAATTTTCCCTCGAGAGAGGCGTCAACTGTCCTCATCCGACCGATCGGGTTTGGAGGCGATCAAGACCTGTAAATCATACAGCGAGGCTCCAATTTTCCTTCGAGAGAGGCGTCAACTGTCCTCATTGGACCGACCAAGTTTGGAGGCTATCAAGACCCATAGTTCATACGATGAGGCTCCAGTTTTCCCCCGAGAGAGGCGTCAACTATCCGACGGAGACAATCAAGGCCCATATTTTTTACTTGTTATTGTAGGAAATTGAATTTCTTGAAACTCCAATGGATGGTTCAATAGTTAACAATTGCCAAGATGGCGGAGAAGCGTTAATTAGGAACCATCCATCAAAAACTCAAAAAGTCTGGCAGGTAATTTTAGAGTATCATTAGGGAGGAATAGCTTTTTTTTCTTTTTTGATCTCATATGTATGCATATATTTTTCGTCAGATCGTAGGCGAAGAATTTTATCCAAAGCTATCCATGAGCAACAAAATCAAGAAAGGATATGCCTAAGTATTGTGGTGAGTGAGTTGCTTCGTACAATTCTCAAACTTTTATCTTTCTCTCTCTCTCTTTTTATTTATTATGTATTTTTGCTGGATGATGGCCCAGAAGAAAATCAATAGCATGACAGTGACAGACGATATATCATCTACTATCACAGCTGATAGTTTAATGGTGTTTCGTAGGAAATTTCATTTCCCCAATGAGTTGGTGGTTATTGCTGCCAAATAGTCTGATCGAGCGCGTTCACCTCCGCTAGGATATTTTACTGTTTCTGAGATGATTCTTCGTGCGGGACTATGATTCCCTTTAGCTCCTAAATTGATTGAGATATTTAAAATATGCAGTGTAGCTTTGTAATAATTTTCATTTCGAGCTTTAGTGATCATCGTTGGTTTGAATGTCTTCTTTAGAGAATATGGTGTTACTTTGAACATCAAGTACTTGTGCCGAATATGCAGATTCACATGTTATGCTCAGGGACGTGTTTCTTATCGGGCTATAAATAATTAGATAGAATTTTCAGCATGGGATCCATTTAGAAATTGGTCTAATAGATTTTTTTTTTGAAAAATGAGTGGAGCCTTCCTGAGAGATGGGGAAGATTGAATGACCTTCTAGATCCATTGCTGATTGAAGAGAATGAAATCTTAATGACACTTAATATTCTTGATGCAGGAATCTTGCAGCATGAGTTACGTCACATTGACAAGTATATAATTGAAGATAGAATATTCAAGGTTGGTCTTTCCATTCAGGCAGGGAGATCTAATGCTCTTCCACTGAAGATGGTCTTTCCATTCAGGCAGGGAGATCTAATGCTCTTCCACTGAAGAGATCAAGCAAAGGTGATGAAAGGTCTCCTTATATTCACAGGATTCTTTCAAGAAGCCCGTTACGAAATCATGGTGATAGCAATGTTTCTTCTTTAAAGAAAAAGAAGACATGTGCCGAAGTAACTACGTCAAATATTTGCGGAGAAGATGTTCACCCCTAGCTGGCCTCTGAGAGTTTAACTATCTCAACTCATAATAAGGGGATTCATTTCTCGAAGCCTCATATTCTTGAAGAGGTGTTAAAGCTGCATTATGATGGGCGCAGCGAGGCAATTAGTACATTATCTTCTCCTTCTCTTTCTTTTCATCTTTTCCTTTTTTTCTTCGTGTAATATTTATGCTTTCTTTATTGTAGGTAGCTCAAACATTAGAGTTGATGGCTCATTTGGGTGTTGCTCTGGACGAGTGGAATACTAAATTTATGATGGTAAAATATTTGCACGGTGAGTATGAGCGAAAGATGAGTGCTAAGGCCAAAGAAGTGGCAGCTTTTGAGAATCAGCTAACCGGGCGTAGAACTGAGCTAACAAACATGTCAACTTCTCTTTCTCTCGAGTGTCAAGAGGTGGAGTGTACTCGTGATGAGCTGATTGAGGAGAGAGAAGAGACTTGCTAGAAAAAGAAAAGACTCAAGGCACTTACAGTGGAGAAGAAAGCTCTTGAACTAAAGAAGAAAGTATTACAGGACCGTCTTTCTGAGAAGGAGCTTATAATGTCAGAAGCGGAAGCAAATGAAATCTCCTTGAAGGTAGTGGAAGACTTTAAGAACTCCTTAGCTTATCACAATGTTATCGAGGACCATGTCCAAGAAGCTCGTAATCATATTCTTAATGTTGAAGTGAAGGACTTGGAGCGCCAATGTTTGGAGGAAGGCTTCATCTGAGGATTCCTAAATAGAATCCGCTTAGTACATCGCAAAACTGGAGCTAGTATTGAGAATCTGTCTCCCAGTCAAGTATCTGAAGACCTTTTACCAGATTCAGGAGATGAAGGGGTTGAGAGTGAGTTTAAGGGAGAATCTTCCAGTGGTGAGAAGAACGTTGATATCATGTAGTATCACTTGAGGATGCATTTCTTTTCCTTTTATCTATATATTATTTTATTATTATTATTTTTTGTATCTAGAATTTTGATTCTTTCTTATATCATCACGTTAGTGCTGTCAATGACATTAAAATTTTTTTGGGTGATTTGTTCTTTTTTGTTTTGACCTATCTGAGGTGATTGGTCGGAATATTATTCGATGATGCTAACCTATCCATATGAGATCGTGGGAAGTCCACCAAGAATTTTTTTGGCCTATTCTAGGTATTAGTCAAAATATTATTTGACATCTTACCTATATGGAAGAGGCTGTGGAATGTCCACCAAGGACCTTTTGACCTATCCTAGGTATTAGCCAAACTGTTACTTGACTTCTTACCTGTATGGAAGAGGTTGTGGAATATCCACCAAGGACTTTTTGACCTATCCTAGGCACTAGCCAAAGTGTTGCTTGACTTCTTACCTGTATGAAAGAGGTTTGATCAAGTCCCCTTGAGATTGATCATGCCCCAATTGAGACACAATGTGAGTTGTGCATTTCTCAAGTGGGAGGATTAAATGAAGGAGATTGTTTATATGCAACAAACTTGAAATAAAAAGGCCATAAACTCATTACTCTGATAAGGTCGGTGATACAATCATAAGATAATTTTAACAAAGATATGAGTTTGAAGAGGAAATGACAAACGAGACAAAATAAAAATTACAATAATTATGCAGTAGGATTTACTGATAATATTTTCAGAGATTCTCGGTATTCCAAGTTTGAGGTAAGATTTTTCCCTCTAGATCATTGAGCTTAAATGTTCCTGGCTTGACCAGAGCTATAACCACATAAGGGTCATCCCAAAGAGGTGAGAGTTTATTACATTGAGGGCCTTTGCCCGCATCTTCAAGACTTCGCAGGACCAAGTCACCGACAGAGATGAGACAGGGTTTCACTCTTATGTTGATGTGATGAGCTACCCTTTGGCGATAGGAAGCAGTTCGAAGTAAGGCCATGTCACGAGTTTGAGAGTAGTCAGTTACGGAGTTTTTCTTCATTATCATGATCAAATGGTTGAACTCTTGGACTTGAATCACATATCTTGTAATAGCTTATGTGTTAAAACACAAATTATATGGTATCTCACCAGTCAGAGTTCACGATGTAGTGTGGTAAGCCCAAAGAACATTAAAAAGCTCCTCAACCCATTGGCTTCCAGCCTTCTCAAGATGCATTTTTAGCCCTTTAAGCATAGTCCTATTGGTAGGTTCAGTCTATCTATTAGTTTGAGGATGGGTCACAGCCGTATGTAGTAGCTGAATGTGAATATCTTTACAAAAAGATGTAAAGACTTTTCCAGTAAATTAGGTTCTATTGTTGGTGATGATCTTTGCAGGAAGATCGAATCAACATACTATATTTTTTTCAAATAAATTGTTTAGCATTTGCCTCCATGATTTTAGCGAGTGATTCAACTTTCACCCATTTAGTGAAGTAGTCAATAGCTAAAATGATAAGATTTTGTTGCCCTGGCGCTACTAGAAAAGGTCTCATAATATTAATTCTCCATTGACTAAAAGGTCATGGGCTTTGAAGGGATGGGAGCTTTGTATGTGGTGTATGAGAGAGGTTAGAGTACAACTGATAACTCACACATTTTTTTTGTGAAATCCAATATTTCTTACTTCATCATAGGCCAATAGAACCCTTATCTTATAATTTTAAGGGCTAATGCCCTTCCTCCAAGATGTTCTCCACATATCCCCGACTGAACCTCTCTTAATGCATAATCGGTCTCTGATGGTGAGAGGCATTTAAGATATGACCCAGAAAAAGCTCATTTGTATACCTCCCATAATAATAAAGTTTGCCTTGCCTTGAGATGAGTTGTAGATTGGGTCTTCAGGAAGGGTCCCTTCTTGTAAAAAGGATAACATGGGGTCCATCCACAAAGGTTCCTTTATCTTAGTAATTGCTTGTATTACCCATGATCCTTGGATACTAGAAAAATATATTTTCTCAATATTCCTTCTCTTAAATAAATCTCTAGTAGCAGAGGTAGCGAGCTTAGCGAGAGCATCATCTCGAGTGTTCTTCTCTCGCAGTATGTGAATGGTTTGACGAGTCTTAATATGGGCAAGAAGTGACTTCACCAAGCTGAGACATTGTGCCAGCTGGAGATTATGAGTATTAAAGTTTCCCTCAATTTGGGAGGTGACAAGCTGATAGTTAGTGTGGATCATTAAGTTTTGAGCTTCACAATTGATGGCAAGTATCAACCCTATAATGAGAGCCTCATATTCAGCCATATTATTGGTTGCAGAAAATTTTATGCGAAGTCCATACTCTAAGGTATCCTTTTGGAGGGAAATAAGTAAGATTCCTGCTCCAGTACCAATATTTCCTGAAGCTCCATCAACATAGAGGGTCCATTGAGGAGACAAAAGGGGTGTAATAGATAGCTCTTTTGGAGTAGGGACAGTGCATCCCACTATAAAGTATGCGAGTACTTGAGACTTTATATCTGGCCTGGGTAGAAAGTGGATATCAAACTCTCTCAATTATATAGACCATTTGATTAACCTCCCAAATTCCTCTGGTTTCTGTAGAATGACCCTCAATGGTAAATGAGTGTAAACGCCAATGGTGTGATCTTGGAAGTATGGATGCAATTTTTACGCTGAGAAAACTAAAGCCAAAGCCATCTTATCTGCCAGTGGATAATGACTTTCTATATGAGAGAGAATTTTATTGACATAGTAAATCGGTCACTGTATCATATTTTTTCTCGCATTAAAATTGAGCTTATCACGTGGGACGAGACTGCGAGATATAAGTATAATATCTCTCCTTAGATAGGCTTGAATAGTAAGGGTGGAGATGCTAAATATCCCCTTAGTTGCTCAAAAGTAGCCTACCATTCATCAGTCCATTAAAAATTATTATTCTAGCTTCATTTAGTATTTTAAAAAATGATAAATATTTATTCCCAGAACGGGCTAAGAAGTGGGATAAGGTAACAATTCATCTCTTCAAGCGTTGAACTTCATTGATATTCTTTGGATGAGCCATATCTCTGAGGGCTCTAATTTTCTCAAGATTAGCTTCAATCCCGCAGTGGGTGACCATGAAACCAAAAAATTTTCCTGACGTAATCCGAAAAGCACACTTGGTCGGCTTAAATCGTATGTTATAACGTCGAAGAAGGTTAAAACATATTTTTAAGTCGAAAATATATTATGATTCTTCCAAGCTTTTTACTAACATGTCTGTTGACCTCATTTTTAGAATGAGCTCTCAACACCTCCATCTTAGACATAGGACTTCTCTTAGACTTTAAGAATTTTTTAGTCATAAGACACATCTAGTGATTAGGTGGACACTCACCAGCCCTAAGACTTAGAAGAGTTAGCCATAGAATAGTCATGCCTTGGGGTGTTAGGAAAATTTCCTACCCTTTAGCTTAAACTATTCCTCACTTTCCTTCTTTCAAGTCAAACTCAAATCAATTTGATTTTCTCAAACTCAAATCAATTCCATGATTGAAACCCATGATCAAAATTTAACAAAATTTGTAAGTTCAAATTTTCTAAATCCTTAACTCTTTCTTACAGACTTAGCCAAAATCATGATTCAAACCTATTCAAATCCTTGAGATTTTCTCATGATCCATTTATATTCTCATTTATATTCACATTTATAAATGAAATATAAATTCAAATCTATCAAATCAAACTCAAAATTCTAAATCAATTCATGAAAATTTTCTTAAGTCCCTTTAATTTTTCATTAAAGGACAGCCAAAATCAACTCTAAATTTTGGTCAAACCTATTCCAATCCATGGGATTTTCTCAAAACTTATTTGTGTTCTCATTTATATTCCCATATATAAATGAAATATAAATATAAATCAATCCAAGCAAAGGCAAAAATTAATTTCCAAATTTAAAATCCTTGAAATTTCCTTAAATCCCTTAATTTTTCATTAATGGATTTAACCTAAACTTTGATCAAAACTATTTAAATTCATGGGATTTTCTCAAAACTTATTTGTATTCTCATTTATTTTCTCGTATATAAATGAAATATAAATATAAATCAATCAAATCCAATTCAAAAATTAAATTTCAAATTAAAAAATTCTCTTAAATCCTTTAAATTCCCTTTAATGGATTTGACCCAAATCATGATTGAACTCTTTTAAATTCTTGAAATTTTCTCATGATCAATTTATATTCTCATTTATATTCACATATATAAATGAAATATAAATTCGAACAATCAAAACTCATTCCAATAATCAAACTCAAATCAAATCAAAATCAAATCTAAGCCTATCAAGTCAAAATTTTGAACTTAGCCAAAGCACTTTCAAATCAAGCCAAACTATTGATTTTCTCTCATGGTTCAATCAATCTTACAATCATGAGCTCATATATAAATCGAAACCTCAATCAAACAATCAAAACCCAAATCAAAAATCAAACCTAAGACCCCTTCAAATTCTTCTTTTGAATATGAAATTCTCAAATTGATCAAAATCCATTTGACTTCAAACCACTTATAAATGGATTTATATTTCAATCATAAGTCTATACACAAGATCAATCAACTTCAAGCTTTGACCAAGCCATTTGACCCACTTAGGCTCACTTGACCAAAGTGACCTAAAATATCCTTATGAGCCAACTTTTGATCCTAACCAAATTGGATTGAACCAACTCATATATCCCTCTCATCATGATCAACAATCATCATGATCAATCAATCAAATTGGGTCAAACCAAGTCAAACCTAAGGGTTGACCAAGTCAACACTTAACCTAAAATGAAACCTTACATAACCAAAATCCACCATATGCCAAATTGATTGAAACCATTGATCTAAGTTCACCCATAACCTATGTTTGAACTTGACCAAGCCAACATTTGAGCCTAACCTAGCCCAATTGGCAAAGTTGACCCATTTTGACCTAAAGGGTCAAAATGTGTCAAAACTTGATTTAAGCCAAATTGATTGAAACTAATGGGTCAATTCTATCCCAAATCACTTGTGAAACTTGACCAAAGCCTCAATTGGCCAACTAGACCCAACTATCAACTTAGACCCAACATGACCTAAAGGGGTCATGTTGAGCCAAAATTGAACCTAACCCACATTGATTGAAAACAAAGATACCAATCCACTCCATATGACTAACCAAACCTAAACCTACCCTTGACCCAACCCAGGTCAAATGGTCAACTTGACCCATTTGACCTAAATGAGTCATATGAGCCAAACCAAATATATCCAAATTGAACCAAACCAAAGGCACCAAAACATTTTCAAATGGTCATATGAACTTGACCCAACCCTTGGTTTGACCCAATTTGACCTATTGGTCAACTTGACTAAGTTGACCCATTTTGACCTAAATGGGTCAACATGAGCCAAACCTATCAAATGGATTCCAAATCCAATGAAACTTGGCCAAACCTATTTTCTCAACATACCAAACATACCCAAAGTAAAAAAATAGCAAAATGATTATTTACCCTAGGCCATAGAACAAATTTTGGCCTAGCCATGGGTATTTTGGTCATCATCATCACAATCACTTCTAAAAAGCTCAAGGGGACCTAGTGATGAGTGGTGCACCCAACCCAATGAGTTTGGGTCAACCCATTTGACCCATGGATCAAACCTGGGCCTTGAAATTAAAATTTCAAATTCCCTCTTAAGCACATTTCAAGCACATGGGGAGTTGGCATTCCTCTCCTCTGGCCAAACTGACCATGTGTAATGATATAATAGCCTAAACAGCCCACTCCATAGGGTCAATTGGATAAAAATGATAAGCTCATTGCCATCCAATCGATTACCATAGGTAGATATATACTCCCCTAATTCAATCAAATTTTCATTCATACTGACAGGCCTAGAGAGTTAGCAATCATCAGAGAGCTTTCTCAAGGTCCCTAAAGAGGATTTGAGTCTTGCATTTCTCGATTTTGTAGAGTGCAAAATAGGGGAGCTCATCTCAATTCCCAACTTCCTCTACACTTGATCTTAATCCAATTCCTTCTACACACTCATTCTAAGGACCAATTCAAACTTGCCCAAGCTTTCTCTGAAGTTCTAATGGCAAGGAAAAGTTCAATTTAATCAAAGCTGCAAGGATCTTAAAGAGGAGTTGGTCCACCCATTGATCTACTCAACCTCAAGGTATAGGAACTTCAACGGGGCTTCATCTCCACTAGAAGAAGCTACCTCATCGATCCCGAGCACTAGTGATCACCTCCGGCAAGGCATGTGATTTTTCAACCACTTAGATTAGGAGGTGTTAGTTCTTTGTGAAAGTAATTTTCATTGCATGTGAAATTCACCATTGGATTGGCCGCTCTGTTCCTCTAGATGGTTGATTTTATGCTAGATCAGGCTCGGATCTCCCCTTGGATAATGGATGGCCTCCATTAATCCTCAGGGAAGAACTTGGCTCATCTCAGCCATCCATCCGCACATTTTAGATGGACGGTTGAGATTATTAGGCACATTTTATAAATCCTTATCTATTTTAAGCGCTGGTTAATCTTAGCATCGATCGATCAATCGATAAAAAGCACGCATGCGCACGCCTCTGTGATGTTTAACTAGGTAGCTCATAGAATGATGAGTGTAAAGCGAGCTGACCGCCACCGCCATGCGTCGCGCTGTGAGCCGGTATTAAGCAGGGATTAGTTAGGGGTTTTAATTAATTCTTAATTAATTCAAATTTCTTGTAAAATTCATAACGCCTTCAAGAAAAATAAAAAAAAATAAAGAAAAAATGCCATGGATAGATAATTTTATGTAGAATATTAAAAAAATGTTTTCAATGGATTTTGAATTTTTTTTAATTTAGGTTTCGGAATTTTAATTAGCTAATTATTCTCTAATTAAGTACCAACCGATCTCAAATTTCTAGGGTTCATTTTAGGGGATGACCTCTCCTCCTAGAGATTTATTTGAGGCCTTAATTGAGAAATTACTATTTCATTCCCTAATTACCCCTTCATGAATAATTAAGATATGATTAGTGGATTTATCCTATGATTAAGTTTGATTAAGGTCAGATCCAGTGAATAGAAATTTTATGGAATAATTTTGGGTTATTTCCTTGAAGCTATTCCCTAAACCCCCTTTTCTCTCCTTAATCCTCCCTTAATTAAGGGCTAATTCATTAATTATCTCTTTAAATAATTTTCAAAAATTCTAAAAAGTTCTATAACTTAATTAATTTACTTTGGGTAGATACTTAGGTGTTTAATAGCTTAAGTCTAATCAAGGAAATTAAAACCCCTTTCATAAGTATGAAAGGGTGTTTTAAAAGTACTTAAGCTAAAGCCCTTAGCTTAAGTAACTTTTAATTATGAGCCAAATTGCATTAGGACTTTTCATTATTAGGTGCATTGCAAATTTAAATATCTTGTGGGTTTTATGTTATCTCATTGGCTCATAATTATTTAGTTAATTTTCTAAGGTGGTGTAGGTAAGGGTTAATTAAGCTACTTAATTCATACTTAACCTAATCAACACTTAAAATGATTTAATTATCTAAAAATAAAACAAAAATATAAACACATGTGGGAATGGGTTAGAATAGCAAACTTATCTCACCTTTTAAAAAATTAAATCAAACTTCAAACTAAACAAAATCATTTTGAAATTCACTTTGATTTATTCTAAATTTTCTTATTCTTTAAGAATGTCTTTAGATTTAAGTAAAGTGAGTTTGTTTACATGATTTCATTACTATATCTTTCCCAACATGTTAAGTTGTATGTCATGTGATTCATGCATTCATAATTTCATGTTTCAAAATTTTGAAATGAAATTGTTTACTTTATGCCAAATGTGCATGTGTTGGCTAAAGTAAAATATGAGTCTATTATCACTACTAAATTCAAAGTATTTTCAAAACCTATAAATGAAACATCAAATCTGAAAGTGTGTTATTCTTATATTTTAATTATAAGCTTGCATGTGATAGATTATAAAGTAATGTTTAGTATAGCCTTTCCTTCCTTTCTTATGTTAGCATAGTTTTGAATAGGAGTTGGTAAGATGTAGGGTTCATTTGAAAAGAATCTAACACTTACTTAATCTCATACCCTATTCATCCCTATGATACCATCTAAGAAAGATTGTCTATACTTACATGAATAAATTGCATAAATAAAAATGAAACTATTAAACAACTTTTGCATATTCCTTTTCCTTTTCATTCCTTTTATATGCATGTTAGTACTTAAGGAAAGTGGTATATTAGTCTGGACAACCCTGAGGTTGCGAGACTTTAAGTAGCCCTAAGTAGGTCTCTACCTTACACCGTTAATAATGGCCAACTTATGCCTTTCTTACTTTCATGCATGTATGTGAAATTTTGAATAAGGAAAATCTTTCTACTTAAGAAAAATCATGCATATTCAACTTCTAGATTTTCTTAAATGGATTACTTAGCATGCATCATAAAGTGTGTTAACTACTCTTATTTGCATGTATAGATATGCTTAGGGTCTATCCATATACATGTTATATATGTTGGGAAAGAATTGAAGTAATGTGCGTTATGTGAATTTTGATTCATTTTATTTAATCTTAAGATGTCGACTAGGTTTGTTTAGAGTTTATCTAAACTTAGGATTGATTAAAAGATGTAATCAAAACATTCACCTAAATGAAACTAAAACATGAACCTACTCTAGAAATTACTTAAGGATTAGGAAAAGAAAGAGAAGTTCCCTTCTCTTTCCTTCTCTTTATAACTTAGTAATTAATTATAGATTTCACTTAAACCAAATTAAAACATGAAATAAAAATAACCCAAAATACCTCTAAGTTGAACATGTTCTTCACACTTAGAAAACTTAAACCTGAAGTCCTAAGCTAAGCATACCACACATCTTCAAAGCACACACATTAAGTCCTAAGTCACTTCTATCGATGCATGGTTTGATGTTATGTTTTGTTTTTTGATGAATGTTTAATTGTGATGTTGTGGTGTATCGTAGAATGAATGGTAGGATGTGCTTAGTCTAACTATTCTTTTCTGTAGGGGATTGTGCTAAAGGGATGCTATCATAAATAAAAATATAAATGCTTCTTGCTTGCAAGTGCTTATACCCCTAAGCATAATCCATAGGCCAGGTAGACTTAGTTACCCATGTATGGAGTGATAAGTCCAATATACATGCTTGGAATTTGTGTGGAGTGATTTGACTAACCTTTATTTTACAGGTGTTAGTTAGATTTCCCTTTTCCTTTTCATGTAAAAAATTGTATATTTAGGATTTTGGAATGATTTGTTATGGGGGATTAGGATGAGCATTGGTCATAAAATTCCATCTTATGCCCCATGTGAAGCCTTAAAGCATCTACCATCCAACCATCCGAAGAAGAAATGAAGAAAAGAAGAAAAGAAGAAAGAAGAAAAAAAATAAAGCTTGAAGACCTCCATAACAATGAATTCCTTTGCTTAAATTATAATTTAATTCATTTGTAATCTAGGTTGTATAAAGGTAGAGCTCGGCTACCCACATTTGATATTTTTGGGTTTGTGTGGTGGTGTCCGACCACAAACAACCATTTATTCTTTTTACGATTAGATTTATAAATTATTTGATGATTTGTTTAACTTCTGCATTAAGTGGCATGCTTTTCCTAGTATCTTCCTTGCTTTATGTATGACCTGGATGTGGATTAGACTCTTTAGAAAAAAATAAATCTTTTACCCAACTTAACAATTCAAATTAAAATTAAATAACTCATAACCTCACCTAAAGCTTAAGTTTAAAATCACGATAAAAGAGTTAGCAATCCCTTAGCTGGATAAGCATTTCTTTATAATATCATACACAAATGCATCTTATTTCACTCTTGATTGGAGGGCTTCCACCTTTGCCAGAAAACCTGGCTTGACCTTTGAGGGTCGTGGTGGAAACTCACCTCCTACCTTCTCACTGATTTTGGCCAATAATCTTCTTTCTCATACATTAGTCATAAAAAGCCTATTAGCGTGAGTCAAAATAATTGTCCAAAAATGAAAATAAAATGAAATTTGAAATGCATTAGCTTTAGGTCATTTGAAGCATACCCTTTACATGACTTAGTCTCTTTAGAAAGTGAGTTTAATGACTTAGCTTCTTTCTAAATAAGAAACAGCCTAGCTATCTTGCATAAGCATAAAGACTTGTCGACATGTATTTAAAATCGTAGGAGGAGTAAGTTGGCGGCTACCCCAGGAGGTTGTAAGTCCAAGTTGGGTGGTTTGTCCTCTTGTGGAGGCAAACTTACCCATTCACCTTAGATTTAGGTTTTGCCTCAAAGCTATCTAGATTTAAGTTCGAGGTTATTTTCCTCATGGGCCATAAGCATAATTTCTCCCTGCATTTTCTTAATCTTGTGTTAAGGAATCTTATGTCCTAAAATTCTAATGAAAATGTAACTCAAATAAATTAAATCAATTTCTAAAATGTAAAGCCCAATTTTAGATAATTTGAGATGCTGCCAGCTAGATGAGCATCTCCTACTTATTCTTTTGGCTTTGATAATAACTCCCTCTTTTGATCAATCTCATTTGATCTTCAAATACAAACCAATCGATTGATAGTCCTTCCTATTAAAATCTTCAGAAATAATGACTATTTACCTTAATCAAGAGTTTTCCTAAAGGATCTTGTCCTTTAGGATGTAATTAACTATGAGAACTTGCCCCTGTGGGGAACTTAATGAACCGGTTTAAAATAAACCATGCTTTATTTTTTCATGTAAAGTAGGGGAAGAATCTCTAGTACATATACAGACTCATCGTCCTTAGGAGTCCTTATTGAGGTGATTGGTTCCATTAAAGGGTAGTGACTTATGTCTTTCGAGATAGTACACTATACCTTGATGATGTATCTAATCACCTGAGTAAGTACATTTTTGAATCTGCATGGCGTCTTACCAAGATGAATTTCCACATATATAATTTTGCCTCTCCTTTCACCACGGATTTGAAGGTGACTCTATATGTGTGTGGGAATTTTTCTCCACAATGTCATCTATATATACATCCATTGTATGGCCTAAGAGGTCTTTAAAATCCTTATTCATAAGGCATTGATAGGTAGCACTAGCATTTTTTAACCTGAATGACATAACTTGGTAACAATATAAACCTTTATATGTTTGAAATGATGTGGCTTCTTCATATCTTAGGTCCATTTTTATTTGGTTGTAACCTGAATAAGCATCCAAAAAATTGAGCATTTGATGCCATGACAAAGCATCGGCCAATTGATCAATTCGAGGGGGAGGAAAACTATCTTTCAGGCAAGCTTTGTTGAGATCAGTGTAATCAATACACATTCTCCATATTCCATTTGCTTTCTTAACCATCACAATATTTTTAGCCATGTAGGGTAATGTACTTCTCATATGAATCTCACTTCTAAGAGCTTGTTAATTTTTTGTTCAATAGCCTGGAGGCGATCACGTGCAAAACTCCGCTTCTTTCGCATGATCGATTTGAATGTTAGATCAATCTTGAGAGAGTGCATGATCACATTGGGGTCGACCCCTGACATATCTGTCAGACTCTGAGCAAAGATGTCTTAATTTTTGTGCAAGAAATCTATGTATTTTGCCTTCTATTCATTTGAGAGTAGAGATCCAACTTGCACTGTTCATAGAGGTTGGTCATCTGACAATGAAACAGGGAGCAAGTCTTCTATAGATGAAGCTCTCTAGGATACTTCTTCATCTCAAAAATTAAAATTTTCAATGTTGAAGGTCACTGAAGGGCATGGTTGAGCTTGTTTGAGGTAATATGATTATGTTATTTATTGATTTCCACAGACCACTCAACCCCAACAGGGGTTGGAAATTTCATATTAATATGAGATACTGAAGTAACGACACAAAAAATTGATTGGAGGGGCCTTCCGAAGATAGCGTTATACGCTGAATTTGACTTGACGACCATGAATTGAATTGAATGAGTCACTTATCGAGAAAATTCTTTGAGGACAACAGGAAGGGTGATTGTTCCCTCTACTCGCATAGGGTGATTATCAAACCCATATAATGGTCTTGTAGAGGGTTGGAGCTTTTCCCTAACCAAGCCCATGCTAAGAAATATGGAGTAAAATAAAATATTGACAGAACTCCCGTTATCAATCAAAATTCTCTTAATATTATAGCATAGGTCACCGATCCCTACGCTGATGACAAGTAGATCTTGATGGGAAACTTGGACTCCTTCTAAGTCTGAGTCATTAAAAGTGATGAAATGATCAATACGAGATGTTTTTAACTCTGGTTCCTCAGAGGTGGCAATGGGCACTTGATTAAATAGTAGTAGTCCTCATGTGATTGTTTTAATTTCTCCAACTATCTGGCTACTATTTTATCATTTCTATGATGATTGTCCTGGTTGCCCCTAGTTGGAGTTATGTTTGCTTAAGTCGATTGATTCTGCACAAATCGACGTAGATATCCTTGTCGAATGAGCCTCTCAATTTCTTCTTTTAGTTGTTTACATGCCTCAGTAGTATGTCCACGACTTTGATGGAAGTGATAATATTGCTCTTCATTTCCTGAATTTGGTTTCAGCAGATGTGGCCACTTAATGGTCTCTTCATCTTGAATGACCATCAGGACGTTAACATGAGATGTGTTCAGTGGTGTATATCTCTTTTGTTTATGGTTCATTGATGTGACCGTGGAAGATCGATGCCTTGTTGCTTCTTTTGATGGGATTGTCGATCCCAAACTCTTACGTTTCTTGTGGATTATTCAAATTATTTATGATGGGCATTAATAGCCCTCAAAATTTATGCTTCCACACAATGAATTGGCATATGAGGATTTATCTCACATTGGAATAGTAGAAAAGCCCTCCCTCAAAAACTCCTTTTAATAGTTTATCTTCTATATTTGGTAAGCTAGGAGAATATTTGGAAGTACTCCTTAAGTGATTCACCCTTATTTTGACAAATGCTTGAGAGATGAGAGGAATCTTTAATGATCCTCTGGTTTGCAATGAACTCTTCTATAAAAATTTTTGGCATTAGGTCAAAATGGATGGATCCCCTTATAATGAAACCAAGTCAGCACACCCTGTGGAAAGACGACAAAGTAGTGTGTGAGCTCATTATTATGGTCAATGAATTCATATGTTCATATAGGTTTATTTAATCATAGTCGATGCTTGGAAGCTTGAACCTAAATATGTTGAAGAATAGCTTCAATCAAAGGTGAAAACTCCTAATAGCCACGATGAGAGGGAAGATGATTTTCACCTTTAAAGTGGAATTCTTCTCACACTAAGCATTATAATTATGAGCGTATAACATGATAAGTGGAGTCAACAGGACGAGAATATGTCAAGCTATCGGCAATAATTTGTGGATTAGCAATCGGTTGAGTTGCAAGTGATAGATGAGTATAACTAGCGTTGTCAAGGAGGTCAACATCATGGTCTGGAAGCATAGGAACTTCAATCTGATAGCGAGAAGGCCATATATTAGCATTTTGACCTCCCCTAGCTAACGATCGATCTTGAGGGAGATGCATTTTTCACAGTAGTGGCTACCATGTTTCTCGTAAAAGTCAAATAATATCATTTTGAGACTCTTCCATTCGGCGCACACGATCTTCTTAAGAGATTCTTGTTACCTTGGCCTATCATGCCTATCAAAGTGAGGCGAAGCTTGACATCCTTGGTTCAAGATTGGTTTTGAGTCTTTGAGTTGGAGTGGGAGGCTCGTTGTTTTATTCTATTAGCCATAATGTAGGTGTTCATATAGATTGTGATTGTGGGGTTTGCTTCCCACAGATGGTGCCAAATTATTGTGTGCTAGAAAACCAGTTGTAATAAAATAAAATTTTGTGCCTTAGCTTTGTTATGGAATCCAGTACACACACAGATATTTGAAGAATGAACAAGAAAACTCCAGAATTTTTACATGAAAAAACCCCTGAAGTGGGGGAAAAATCATGAAAATTCTTCTAAAATCTTCTACTATGTATCATTTGAGTACAAAGTTTTGAATAACGAAATTATAAATTGTATATATCTAAGAGCGACAATCACAATAGGGTAAACAACAAGTATGCTTTGTGGTTATTATGCTGTTATCGATTCATTATGATGGTGAACAATGGTTGACCACCTGATGGTCTGGTGATGACAGCGAGATGGCCGGCGATAGTCACATAGTGGATGGCGGTGGTCCATGATCGGTAGCGGTGGTTGATAATGATGATCGATGGTGGTCAAATCCGGCAGTGGTCATCAAAGCAATGAATTCAGCGATGGTGGCCGGTGGTGGTCGAGATGGCAGCATTTCACGATGACGATAGTGGTCAGCGGCTGATGATGACCGATAGTGGTTCATCGGTGATGGTGGTTGATGGTGATCGGCGATGGTGGCCTGATGGTGGTCGGTGGTTCAGCGATAGTGGTTCCAATATGGTGATCGATTATGCTTGAGAATTTTCAAGCTTTAGCTCTCTCTCTCTTTAGCACTCCCTCATGTGAAGAATGAAGGTCTATTAATAGATTAGAGGGAGGGCATTTTTGTAAATACATGCAAAATCTAAACCACTCCATCGGATGACTCAAAATGATTCCCTTGATCATCTGATGTATTTTAAGTATTTGAATGCTCAAATAAAGTCAGAATCAAGATATCTTGGGCTTGTTAGATTCGGCTCATCAAGATGCTCGATTTGATCATAAACTCTCCATATTTAGAAACTATTTAGGGATTTAAATGATATCCCAAAGTTTTCAATGCTATTTTAAGTGCTTGATCTGGACTAGTTTCGACTTAGGATCAGATTACTTTTGACATCAAGATTCGTGCTTCGACTAGTAGAATTTTTAAGTGTCTTATCAAGTTCAATTGATTTATTAAATGGATGAAGATTTTTTGTTGATAAGTGAGCGAATTCAAATATATCATCGGACAACAGCATCATCATCGTTCATGATAAACAGAGAATTTACCCCACTTCAATATCAGCTAATGCAAGTGTGCAAATCATTTTTTCTTTGATTTGGAGGTGAATTTGTTATATTGTGGTGCCTGATATCAATCAAATTGAATTGTATTTTTGACTCAATCATATCTTTCACATCGGTTGAGCTCTGTGGTGATCTTGCTAGGGGGTCATATGGGGACAACGCTCCACTTGCTAGACAGTTTGAAGGCAGCATTCTCGAGAAAAAAAATTTTTGGTATGTAGCGCTTCAGCATTGTAGATAAAGTGCCTTAGCGCTAGGTTTAGAAGGACATAACTTCACAAATAGAGGAGGTTGTATCTCAGGGTCATAAAAATAATGCCACAACATCAAGATCTATAAATTTGCACCAAGAAACAAGCGCATGCTTTGTAGAGATACGCCCCATGGTGACCAGATATTAAGTATAGGAAAGACAGGGAAGCTAGGGTCACGACACTACAAGAGCGACATTGTGGCGCTTGATCCTAAGCAAAAGAATTAGAAAGATAACGATGCTAGGGCCTAGGCGCTATGTAGTGATGTCATGGTGTTGAAGTCGGGATGTCCGTCTTAAGACAGTTTTGTTCTCAAATTTTTATGCTTTTTCACTGTTCTCTTGTCAAAGAAATGAGAGAGGGAGTGTCCTAGAGTAACTTAAGTGCATGTGCAGAGGCTTGAGATAATTGTGATTTATACTATTCTTATAATTGTGATCTATACTATTCTTTTCAGTGTTTCTTTTATATTAGATTTCTTAGTGGTGTGGCTTCATCATTTCTTCTCATTCTCGAGTTTTTTCCATGTTAAAATTTGTGTCTTCTGAGTTTATTTTGTGATTTTGAGCTTCAATTATTTATGTTCAATGTTTTGCTATGGATCGCTCACACTTGTTTCCGCATTTATCTCTCAACACATGAGTTTTTGTCAAATTTGAAGGTTGCAGGGTATAATGACACTAGTGTAATAACAAGTGGCAATTTTTAATAAAAATAATAATAATATCATTATTATTTAAAAAATGAATACATCATTTCATAGATACATAAAGTACTAAAAATATAAATATCAAAATTTAAATAATATATATTTAAATAATTATAAATTTTATGATATATATGTATATCTTTCTTCTTCTTCTTCTTATTATTATTTTGAGAGTGGTGGGAGCTTAAAGTCTAATTTTATTAATTAAAAATAGATCATATATAAAAGGATTAACAAAATGAACTAAGAGCATCTGAATATCCTCAACAAAAAAATTATAATTCACACTATTAATAAATAAGTAATATGCATATAATGATAGACCAAAGAATTCCAAACATTCTCTTGTTGAAAAAATTCTTAATAAAAAAGGCTAATTTCAGGAAATACTGGCATTTATAAGAATAAATTGTTGGTTCAATTTATCAAAAACTTATACTTAAATAATTGACAAGTTTAAAGGGCATATTCAAAATCAATCATTTTAAAAAAATAATGAAATTATGTTCAGTTATCTGTGAAATAGTACACCTTTTCATTTGAAGGATTTTATCAAGTTTAAATTTAATATTTTCATTAAAATAATAAAATATAAACTTTTATTTTAAGAACTTATTTTTAACTTCAAACAATCAAATATCATGTTTGCTTGACTTAATTTGATACGAAGAATCTCAATCTCACATACAAACTAGCTCATGATTAACACTATAGCTAAATAATAATAAAATTTGTTGGATATTAAACTTGATTTGACCTATTAATTATTTAGATTTTAAAAAATATATATGATTATAGTTTAGAATACTTTTTTCTTATGTTGACTGATATGACCCAAAATACTTAGAATAACAGGAGGATTAACCCGACAATCGCTGACACGTAATATCCAATTACACTAAAATTACAAGATCAATCAA
Organism: Cymbidium sinense; assembly: GCA_021442155.1. NCBI lineage: Eukaryota > Viridiplantae > Streptophyta > Magnoliopsida > Asparagales > Orchidaceae > Cymbidium > Cymbidium sinense. Next base: position 103,695,070 of record CM038218.1, read on the forward strand.
ATGAAATTAACAAACTACAAAGATACAAGACTTATAGGACATTACATAACAAAAATAACAAAGACCAAATAAAGCATTCCAGAGCCCTCCTGCAAGTAATACACAGGAATAGAAGCAATTACAAAGAGCAGATAACCAAAATAACTGCCAGAAGAATAGAATACAGAAATCAAGAAGACAAGAAGAGTTCTTGACAGCTAAGATAACAGATGTAACTACCTAAACTTCCAGAAAGCCAGAAAGCAAGAAAACATAAAGAAATCCTCCAAATGTAACAGAAATTAGTTACCAATGTAAAGAAAGCATAGATCTAGGCTAGACAGAGACTATAAATAGAGTAAAGAAGACAAACAGAAGAGGTAATGATATATTCTGAAAAGAAACACTTCCTTCTCTCTGCATCTTCTTCTCCTCCTCCTTCCTCTGAGTTCTTCCCTTTCTTTCTCACCAAAAACTCCCTTATCCGGCCAGATGAAACCCTAGCCGCTCTCCTCTCAGCTTCCTTCCTCAGTCGCTCTCTCTCTGGAGTGTTCGATGACTCTAACTGTCGAAAATAGAAAAAAAATAAGGTTAAGGCAAAGCTTCTCATGGAAGATTCATCGGATAGCCAAAAACCAGCCACAGCAACATCCATCAATGGCTCAAATCCTTTCCAGGGAACAGTTATCCAGGCAACCTGATCAATCACTCAGGAAGAAGCCGCGTGGATTCCACTATCTAGAAGATCGACGGCAAATCAAGGCCAGTAAGGTGAATCCAAGTGCTAGATCCAACGGCCAGGAGGAATACGGCGCGATCCTACGGCTCAGGAGGCAGCCGTTGAACCAAATCCCTATTCCTTGCTCAAGCCGGGTTCATTCCACTCAGACCGGTACAATTAACACAAACATGACCTTACCATTAGTGCTCTCATTGATTACCACAACCAGTAATGGCAGAAGGAACAAGACACACAACCAAGACATTAGAAGAATGTGTGACAAGACTCAATAAAACAAAGGAGCAAATGTCCTCAATAACTATGATCTTGAATGAAGTTTCAAGAAGATTAACTGCTATAGAAGATAAATTGGAAAAAAATTCTCAAGAACAGCAATAATCTCAATCCCAGGTATGTAATTCAACTCATACAGAATTTTGTACTACAAACAGACCATATACACAACAGAACAATAGACCTGTTAAGGTATGTATGCCAAAATTTAATGGAGAAAACCCTAGAGGCTAGCTATTCAAAGCAGACCAATTCTTCCAATACTATAGCTTATCAGAAGACCAAAAGTTTATTATAGCCTTAGTTTACATGGATGGACCTGCACTAAGCTGGTATCAATGGATGCACTTAAACAATCAATTGCATTCTTGGACACAGTTTAAAGAATAGGTTATTCAGAGATTTGGACCATCTCTATACAGAGATTTGAGAGAAGAATTAGCTAAGTAGAAAACTACAGTTCAAAATTTCTACAATGAATTTGAGGAATTAGCTAATCAAATTTCAGGTATTCCACTTGAATTTCTACAAAGTTGTTTTGAATCAAGGCTTAGACAAGATATTAAGAGAGAAGTGAGAGCCTTACAGCCCAATTCTCTTCAGCAAGATTTTCAATTAGCTAAGCTAATGAAAGATAGACAAACTGATGAAATTTCTATGGCTAGAAATTACAGAGTCAACCAATCTCTAGCAGTAAAACAACCATAGATATATTAACCACCCCTACTGTCTACTCCCACAAATACCACTCAACATAGCAACAGTCACAATAAATAGATAATACCAATTCAGAAGATGACACCTACACAGTTGTAAGAAAGAAGAAAGAAAGGAATTTGCTTCAACTGTGATGAAAAATATCATAAAGGACATACCTGTCAGTCCAAATTATTTGCTTTCATGATGGTCAATGATGATCAAGAGTATCATCTATAGCAAGATACTCAACCAAAAAAATAATTTGTACAAGAAGAACTATCAAAAATAAGCTTCAATTCTCAGCCATTCAATGCAGGCTAAGAAAGACTATCTAAAGTATGCATAATTATCAACCTTCCAAAGTTATACCACTTACATATTTATATTTTATTTTATATAGCCCAACTACATAGAATACCACGCATAATTGCAAGAAGAGATCCCGATTTATAAGTAAATGACTAATCTTACCATCCTCAAATAGATGGCCACAAAGAATTCTCATAATACAACAAAGACTACCGCACCAATGTAATATATAGTGTGACAGCCTACATTATAATTGTAATACAGAGGTAGAAGCAGTACTACAAAAGGGGATAGGATCTTCCATCTTCTTAGTAAGAACCATCAATCATTAGAACAAAGGACACTACTTCAATCAAAAAAATCAAATTACTGAACTAGTAGTTCAGTGGAAGGGTATACTATCCACAGAGGATTCTTAGGTATAAATTGAGGAATCACATAAGACAATTCCTGAGGACAAGGTCGTGGGAGGGGAGTAATGATATGACCCAAAATACTTAGAATAATAGGAGGATTAACTCGAATAATGTGGACACGAATACCCAATTACACAGGAAATTACAAGATCACACTCATTGTAAACAGAGAAATTAACAAACTACAAAGATACAAGACTTATAGGACATTACAGAACAAAAATAACAGCAGCATGGCTAAATCAACAGAAGCATTCCAGAGCCCTCCTGCAAGTAATACACAGGAACAGAAGCAATTACAGAGAGCAGATAACAGAAATAACTGCCAGAAGAATAGAATACAGAAATCAAGAAGACAAGAAGAGTTCTTGACAGCTAAGATAACAGATGTAACTACCTAAACTTCCAGAAAGCAAGAAAACATAAAGAAATCCTCCAAATGTAACAGAAATTAGTTACCAATGTAAAGAAAGCATAGATCTAGGCTAGATAGAGACTATAAATAGATATATTCTTAAAAGAAACACTTCCTTCTCTCTGCATCTTCTTATCCTCCTTCTTTCTCTGAGTTCTTCCCTTACTTTCACCAAAAAACTTTCTTATCCGCTGAGAAACCTTAGCTCTCCTCTCGCCTTCCTTCCTCCGCCTTCTCTGAGTGTTCAATGACCAACTTTAAAAGAGAAAATGAAATAAGGTTAAGGCAAAGCTTCTCACGGAAGATTCATCGGACAGCCAGAAACCAGCCACAGCAACATCCATCAACGGCTCAAATCCTTTCCAGGGAACAGTTATCCAGGCAACCCGATCAATCGCTCAGGAAGAAGCCACGTGGATTCCACTATCTAAAAGATCGACGGTGCAAATCAAGGCTGTATGAATCCGCTGGGATCCAGCCGGAGGAATGGCTCGATCCTACTCAAGAGGCGCTTGAACCAAATCCCTATTCCTTGCTCAAGCCGGGTTAATTCGACTCAGACCGGTACAATTAACACAAACAGGACCCTATCATTGACCCATAAGAATAAGTTAAAATTGTATTCTGGAGTGATTTATTTATTAGAAGTGTCTTGAATAGATGTCAGTTATTATTTCTAATAAAAATAGAAAAAAATTCTAAAAACTTATTATTATCTATTAGATCAAAATGAGTTGTCACAATTCTATGCAATAGAATCAAGTAAGAGAAAATCATGTTTAGAATATAGTTACTTCAATTTAGAAAAAGAATAATGCCAATTTCCTAAAATGTGATTGGACCCACACCAACAAAAAGGGAATTAAACGTTCATTGCACAAACAATTTGCATGAAACAAAAAAAAAACGTGGTAGGGATCAAATTGCTTTGAGAAGCTAATGTCTTATCTGGCAGAAGTCGATCTTCCAACAAGAACTACACAAAGCTTCTTAACCATTAGCGCGTACAAAAGTTAGGGTTGGATGCTCAAAAGTAGACTTTTATCATGACCAACTGAGGATGTGGTTTCAAATCGGAGTGGTTGACCTGGGCTTCATTATACTGTTGGCATCATTATGTTAATTAATAAGCATTTCGTATTTATATGATTAATATTTTCTTAAGTTGAATATAGGATTTCTCAATTTGATTTATGAATATTTATTTGTTCACATAGAAATATTTTAAAAGTGGTATAACCATTCCGATCAACTAAGCAGATTCATAGTTTAAGTGATTTTTACATGTGTGCCCAGTAAATAGGTTATATAAAGTTTTTTTTTTCTTTTTTACACTCACCAACCTTAAATTTATATTAGATTTATTTGTTTTAAATGTATTACATCATGATAAAAAAAATGAAAAGTATTGGTTGCATACAAAATAAACCAAGATGTTAGAAGGTGAAACGTTTTAGTTTTTAAATGATTTTTTGAGAACAATCAATAAGAGAATGGAGCTGCAAAAATTTGATGTAAAAAATCTACAAAAGAAAAAAAATACAAAACTTTTCTATTTCAAACTTTTCATTAATAAAATCTTATGTTATAGGAGTGCCTTTCGATATAGTTAGTGAAGATAATCATACAACAATAAAGACTTAGATCAAACTATAAGTCTTTTATTTGTGATAGAGAAATGAATATAAAAGCATCAATATTGATGACAGTAAAGAGTTTAATGCTACATTCTTTATTAAAGAGAGAAATTGATCGATCTTTCAAGTGACAAAGACTTCTGCAATGAGAGGCACAAGATGATTAAAGATGTCGACACATGGTGGCTATCAAATGTTAAGCAAAGAAGTGCATTAAATGATGAAGGGTGGTGGTAGGTGTTATACATCAAATGTCAAGTGATGACATGTGTCAAATGTTGAAGCTATAGGAATTGGTTGTCAACGAATTCAAACATTAGACGATTAGAGATGTTGGGCAGAAAAGCAGAACTTTGTAACCTCAAATATATTCTAAATTGTTCTAACTCAGCTATACTTTATGATTTTTTGATCTTTTTGAGGTTTCTATGTTAAAATCTCGTTATCTCCTACTACTTTAATGTATGTGTAATAAATATTCTTATTGAATTAAATTTATTTTTTTTAAAAATAATTTTTTTTAAAATAATAAATATAATATATTAGAAATGAACTATTGATTTAGAGCAAAATACTTTTGATATATCCCTTTAAAATTATAAATCAAGCATGAATTTCAAGGTTAAGCATGTATACAGTCAAATTAAACAATTCAATTGGACCAATTTAACGATACTAAAATCAGGTTAAGCAGAGCTCAAATAAGCTCGAATCAAGACCAAAGACTATACATAAAAACTTCAAGACACTGATTAAATAGGAAAATGACTTTCAAATTTGACGTGCTTATAGTTGAATTGAGCGACTCGACAAGATGAATCTAACGAGCCTAAGACCACTCAAATTGAAGGTCGTTTGAAAGATCAAATCACAAAAAAATTATCTGCAATCATATGATTCAATATGAGCCATCTGATGGAGTGTTTTTAGATTTTAGGTACAATGACCAAAATGCCCCTCTAAGAATTCTATAAATATGATCTCATTCTTGTCATGAGGGGAGAAGGGAGTTAGAAGAAAACTTGAGAGAAAGTTGAGAGAGTGTTAGAAGTTTGAAGTTCATCATCACTACTGTTGTCACCGATTGTTGCATATTATCGTCGTCGACTGCCACCAACAATCATTACAACCCAACTACTACTGCATAGCTGTTGTAATCTGATTCTGAAATTCTTATTATCAGGACTTCTCACATACGATCTTGTAATCCTGTTATCTGGAAGATTTAAACTTTATACTTCAAAGCAGAAATATAATAGAGCATTTTTATTGGGATAGACCCGTGATTTTTCCCCTTATTTTTGGGATTTTTTCACATAAAAATTATAGAGTTTTTTATTCTCTTTTCAACTATCTATGTGTGTACTGGATTTCCATACAATCTAAAACATGAAGTTTTATTTTATCGCTATTGGTTTTCTAGCATGCAACAGTTTGACGCCGTTTATAAGAAATATTCCCTCTATATCTTCACAATGGTAGACAATATGACTTCAAGTTAAGAGTAACACCATCTATATGTTAGAAAAAATTCTACTTGAGAATAACACATATTAATAATAAATAAATATCAAATGCTAATCCTTCAGTTCTTATCAGAAGCTGGGGGATGACCCTTAATCTAAAAAGATCGTCTATGTTAATATTCTGAGCATCTAGTTGATTACCAAATCAAAAGCAAAGGTTGGGGACATTTCAACATTAAAAAAAAGATAGTTTGACAAATTGTTATCCTTCTATTATAAGTCAAATATTAAAGAGTAACTTTGGCTACAATCTCAATTGGTTGTCTTGACTTGACCTCTTTCGTAGAAGTTAATGTCATCGAGTAATACTCTGACAAATAACCTTAAAAGAACCAAAATATTTAACATCGTCCATACATGTTAACATCAATAAGTAACACTTTGATTAAATACTCTCGGATGAGAGTTAAAATTTTGACATCTTCAATATAGGTTAAGTCATCGAGTAACACTCTAACAAGCAATCTTAGATAGTCAAAAATGGATCATGGATTTCTCCCCTAGAAGGCATGCCCCTGAGGAAGCCTTAATAGGAACCTAGGAGTGGACAATGTCTTTACCAAAAATACTCTAGAGAGCAAGTGGTTGACATGGTCTCCACTCTCTAAAAATCTTAGAATGCAAAAACCTCAGAAGGAAGTACAATAAAAACCTCAGGAAAAAAAAAACTTTAGACACTACATGTATATTAAAAAATCTCAAAAGGTATAAAAACATTAAAAACTTTAGAAGAAAAAAATCTTAGAATGTATAGGTATATCAAAAATCTTGGAAGGCAAAAAGCCTTAAAAGGTATACGTACATCAAAAATCTTTAAAAACTAAAACTTTAGAAGATACAAATATAAAAAAGATAATCTGGAGCCTGAATTTGAAATACGCGCCGCCTAATTAGGTCAATTTTTAAACTCCGAGATTGAGGAGAACTGGAGCCTGTGAGGTGGGTCGGTCACACACCATTATACAAGCTAGTGGAGAACTCCAAGGTTTAGAGAAAGTTGTGGGAACCTAAAATCACATTAGAGCCTGAATTTGGGATACGTGTTTAACAAGGTAAACCTCGAGATCGGGGAATTGGAGCTTGCATCGTTACAGATGTGTATGTGGAGAACTCCAGAATTTGAAGAAAGTTTGAGGAACCTGAAAGCACACTGGAACTTGAATTTGAGACACACGACGCCTAACTAAGTTAGTTTCAAACCCTGAGATTATAGAGAATTGGAGCCTACGATGGGGGTCATGCACCGTCTTACAAGTCAGTGGAGGCCACTAGGGAGAGGGAGGAAAGTGTAAGTTTTCCCTCTTCTTAGGGGATATTTATACTTAAAATTTAACTCTTCAAATTCATTAAAAAAATAATTAAAGAAAACTAATTATTTTCTAAAGAAAAAACTCTTCATATTCTTAATAAAGAAAAACTCTTCACATTCTTCATATTAAAAAAACTCTTCATCTTCTTAAGAAAAAAGAGAGAGAAGAGAACAAGAAAAAACTTTTCATCTTCTAATAGAAAAAACTATTCATATTTCTTATTAGAAAAAAAACTATTCATCTTCTGAAGATAAAAAAAAATTCTTCATATTCCGCATAAAAAAATGTTTTATCTTTATTAAAAAGGAAAAAAAACCTTTAATGTTCCTTAAAAAAAAGAATGAAAATTTCATCTTTATATATATATATATATATATATATATATATATATATATATATATATATATATATATATATATATATATATATATATATATATATATATATATATATATATAATCTTCATATTGCATATAAAAAAGAAGAAAGCTCTAATAATGAATAAATAAATTTATAAGAACTTTTCTTCTTTTAATTTTTTTTTCATAATTTAAATTTAAAATTTTAAATAAAAATAAAAATTTAATGATAATGATAATTAAAATTAATTGTATAATTTATTTTATATAATAATAATAATAAATTATTGACCTATAAATAGTGTCCATATACTTAATTAAGCAAATATATTGAAATCAGCAAGAATTAAATGCAAGATCATTAAAAATGAGAGTTGGAAGCACACAAATCGTGATCAAAATTGATCGAGATGTCCTTCAATCGTGAAATCAACTGCACCAATTTATTCAGAATATCAAAATTAATTAAAGTTGATATTTCACATCAATCAATTACCATCCGATGAAAGAAAATAAATAGAACAGACGATTTCATGCATATTAAAGTCAAGAGGTCTCGACGCTATCCGAATGAGCTCCTTTCACGAAACGGACTACGTTGTTGTCGCCGAAATACCGAAAACTATTGAACAAGACCATTCGTGACCGATTTGATCGAGTGTGGTGTAAATGGCAAGCCACGAAATACAATGATGCAAGAATTAAGCTCGAATTAGCCATGATTGACTTCGATATTGCTCAAGTAAATCTCCGATTGTGAAACAGACTACATCGTCGAACTCAAAACATCAAATTTGCCTAGAAGCGACATCCATATTGCGTGAGATTAGTTTTGATGAATTTTTCGCATGTATATAATCATAAAAATGACTGAATTCAGATATTTACTTTAATATTGATCAAATATAATTTCTTAATATCTGAATTATTTCAGAATTAATTCAAGCAAATTGGGATATAAATTATTTCTAAAACAGACTCAATTTTATTCAAATTTTCTTGAAAATCCCACCTAAACTCAAAAGAAAATTAATTGATTAGGCAATTATGGCGTCTTAATCCCCGCTCATAATGAGATTTCTGGTTTAATCTCTTTCTCTCTTCGACCCATTCATTCATTCAAACACCGGTCGGATTTCAATGAATTTTTTTCTTTTTTTTTAATTTAAAAAATGGAACATTCTGAACATTGCGGACTCGCACGTAATATTTCGCTCGGAGAAAATATTATGTCGAGTCCGCGACGTAATTTTACGTATGGACTCAATCCACGGACGACGTGCCCCGCTTTTTTTTCCCGTTTAGCGATTAAGAGCAAGAAGATAACGAGAAGACATTTCCGGACCCGCTATGGCGTCGTTGAATGCGGAGGAATTTAAAAGAAATATAGACGATTTAGGCTTAGGGTTAGTTTTTCAAAACGAAAGAGAAGAGAAATAGAAAATCTCATTTCCTTTTACAAAGAACCATGAAGATGGAGAACGCTGAGGAAATAACAACCATTTTAGGCGAGGATGTATTAAATAGAAATTCATCTAATGTTTCCTGCATTTTTTTTCTGGTTTGTTGTGCATTTTTTTCATCTAATGTTTTGTTCTGTCAAGAGAATATGTTCATTACATCCAATTAGAAGCAATTTGGATGCTTTTGTCAAATTTTTATTTTGAGTGTTTTTGTATCTTACTGTACTTGAGGTGCTGATCATTTTTTGACCTTTTTTTCCAATTTATTTTGCCAACTTCTTATGATTATGTTTAGGTATTCCAAAGGAAGCATTTTATGGCGCTTTGATGGTTTGTGGGGCTATTTTGTATCTCAGATTGTGTACTTTTGGAGATCATTTTGACCTTTTTCCCGCTTTATTCTCAAACCTCTTATGATTATGTTTAGTATTGCAAAGGAAGCAATTTATGTTTGGATGGTTTTGGGTGGTATTTAGATCAGATTGTACCTCTTTGAGGGTACAGATCATTTTGACCTTTTTTTTTCCGTTTATTTTGCCAACTTCTTATGATTATGTATAGGTATTGCAATGGAAGCATTTGGAGGAAGTTTGGGTGATTTGGGTGGTATTTTGATCTCAGACTGTGTACCTCTTTGGAGGTACGTGATCATTTTGACAATTTTTTTTTTTTTTTTGCCAATTTCTTATGATTATGTTTAAGGCATTACAATGGAAGCATTTGGAAGCAGTTTAGGTGGTTTTGGGTGGGTATTTTGCATCAGATCAGGTACCTCTTTGGAGGGAGACTAATTTGACCTTTTTTCTTTTATTACCAACCTCTATGATTATGTTTTGGCATTGCAAAGGAAGCATTTGATGGCGCTTTGGATGGTTAAGATTTAGTGCATCCAGATTCTACCTCTTGAGGGTATAGATCTTTTTTGCGTTTTTTTCCTATTTTTTTGCCAATTTCTTATGATTATGTTTAGGCATTCCAAATGAAGCATTTGATGCTTTGGATGGTTTTGGGTGGGTATTTTACATCATCTCTGTGTACCTCTTTGAGGGTACGTGACATTACCTTTTGCAGTTTTTTTTTGCCAATTCCTTATGATTATGTTTAGGGCATTCCAAAGGAATCATTTGATGGCAAGTGGTTTTGGTGGTATTTTGCATCTCAGACAGGTAGCTCTTTGGAGGGTACAGATCATTTTTGATAGTTTTTTTCCATTTTTTTGCCAATTTCTTATGATTATGTTTAGGGCATTCCAAAGGAAGCATTTGATAGCAGTTTGGAAGATTTTGGGTGGTATTTTGCATCTCAGATCGGTACCTCTTTAGAGGGTACAGACCATTTTTGACAATTTTTTCCAGTTTATTTTGCCAACTCTTATGATTATGTTTAGGGCATTCCAAAGGAAACATTTGATGGCAGTTTGGATGGATTCTGGGTGATATTTTACATATGTACTCTGTGTACCTCTTTAGAGGGTATAAACCATTTTTGATAGTTTTTTCGCTTTATTTGCCAACTTTATGATTATGTTTAGCATTCCAAAGGAAGCATTTGATGGCAATTTGGGTGGTTTTGGGTGGTATTTTCATCAGACTGTGGTACCTCTTTGAGGGTACAGACCATTTTGACCTTTTTTTTTCGCTTTTTTTTGCCAATTTCTTATGATTATGTTTGGGATCTCAATGGAAGCATTTGAGGCGCTTTGGATACTGGTGGTTTTTTTATCAGACTCCTCTTTGAGGGTACACTATTTTTGACAATTTTTTTCCAATTTTTTTTTGCCACTTTCTTATGATTATGTTTAGGGAATTATAATGGAAGCATTTGAAGGAAGTTTGGATGGTTTTGGGTGGGTATTTTGCATCTATATTTTCTAACATATTTTTTTGTTTGCAGTGTAAATGCATAATGACCCAAATTTGAAACTGCACCACTTCGAATAAACGGGCGTATGCATCAGATCGGAATACACATCAAATTAGCTTGTTTGAAGGACCATACTAGTTATTTAAAACTCAAAGAAATTGAAATCAAAAGATTTTCTATGCAAAAGGGTCAAAGAAGTCCGCTCTAAATAGCTTAACAAAATTACATAAAGTTGATACAAAAGGTTGTCCACCATGATTAGATTCTCTATTGATTTGGGGAATTGACATTAAAAATATACGAAAAGTCATAATCATTCTTGGCGATTTCACTACATCTTCTCGGATCACAGATGCATTAGCGATGAGAAGGCGTGGTTGAAGACAATGATAGAGGTCGGTATTAGAGCGATGCATTTCATATCTAACGAGGAAGTTGGCGATGAGAATATCGTTCACAAAAGATATGCTTTCAATTTTATTGAAAGAGAAAAGATTGAGGATTGCAATGGTGACGAATGCATTAATACGCTTGTTTAAGGAAAGGCAAGGGATGTTTGGGGATGCAAGTTGATGAGTCACGCTTAGTAAGTTTTTTTTTAGTAATGGCATGTCAGATAGAATATGATTGTTTTGGGGATGTGATAATTTTGATACAAGCTATCGACTCAATAAATATAATCTCGTTTGTGCCCTCTTGTTGGAGTGAATCATCACTAGCAAAATGTATTATTTGGAGTAGCCTTTTATGGAATAGAAATTGAGTCATTCTCATGGCTATTCCAAACATTTCTTCTTGATGAATAGACATCCTATAATAATATTCAGATCAAGATCGCTATGAGAGCTATTGAAATTGATTGCGATACTCATCATAGGTTGTGCCAATGGCATATTTCAAAGAAAGCTCCTTCCAAGGTTCATTTTAATAGTAAGATAAGCAAAGGCTATTTTATAAATGCAGTAAGTGTGACTGTGAGGAAGAGTTTAAAGAGACTTGTCCGCCATAGAAGAAGGCAATTTGCATGATCATGCTTGGTTGTTTGAGCTTTATAAGATTAGATCCAAGTGGTCCAGATTCAGAAGGACTCATTCTCATGCATCTGTCAACAACGTAGTGAGTCCATGAATAATGTATGTCAGAATATCTAAACCAACAAGTTCACTCATAGATTGTTTCTTGGGGTTAGAAAAGGTTATGGAGACATGGCATCGGAATGAACATGATAAGACTTCAAGTGTAGCCATTTCATCGTTAAGAGGCCTAATTCTAAAACAAGTCGCTATATTTTATACAAGAAAGGTTTATACTATGTTTGAAGAGGAATTTTGCATGGAGTTGGAGGCCTATCGAACTAAGTCATATGATGACACCATGGAGTATTTGGTGAGAAACTTAAAGAATAAAATGCATCCAAAACATGGACTATTTCGAAGACTACCCTAGAAGTAACTTGTACTTGCAAAAAAATTTGAAATGATGGGATTACTTTGTGCCCATTGTATCGAGTTCTTAGTCGTGAAGATATTGATTGACAAGTATCTTCTCATCGATGGTCTACCATAAAAGAGGATATTTACATTGATAGTGCATACGAAAATTAAGAGATGTGGCAAAATGTATGGAAATACCGACATTATTTTGATCCACATAAGTTGATATGCATATCAAATAAGCATCGAACGTGACAATAAGAGGCGAGATTATATGCTTGGATCTAGAAAAAACAATATGATGATGTCGACTCTATAATAAGTGGGAATTCTCCTCCATCCGACAAAGCGAAGAAGAAGTCAACCACGATATAAATGAAAAGACATCTTAAAAGATCCAAGTAACGCCCAGTGTTTCCAACTCAAGGCTTAAGGGATATTGGGAGAGATCCAAGAAAGCCAAGAGTAATTTTCTACTATGATTATTTTTTGGTATTTTAAATATTATTGTTAATCTTCAAACACTTCTACTTTTTTTGTGCGTAAACCAAAGTACAGATAGCATCGACCTCACAAGTTGCATCACCTTTCTCTGTTATGCCAGAGTATTTTCCAGAGGTACGCACATAATATCACACATCGATGCTGTAAGAAAGTATCAACTAATATGATGTTCTACATGCAAGAATTTAACTCGAGCTCCACAATCAATCAATCGACTGAAGGGTACACTAAGCTGATGATGGATATTATTTGAAAATATTTTGATGACATTATCCATTTTGATCAGATTTAGCTAGAGATTTTGACACATTCGTTTGCGCTCTTTAAGCAATAGTGATTGAGTTAATCCCCTGAGAATATTGTAATCATTGACTGTACCAATAAATATGTGAAATAAATAATAGATCATTTATTGCCTTTTTTTCGTTATTTTGCCTGATACTAGAAATAATGTTCATTACATTGTTTAGCAATTTGAAAGCTATTTGGATGACTTACGGTGGTTTTGCCTACTTCTTATACAATGTGGGCACCCAAAGGAAGCATTTGGAGGCAGTTTGGGTGGTTTCCGGGTGGTATTTTGCATCTATACTCTATGTACCTCTTTGGAGGGTACAAACCATTTTTGATAGTTTTTATCCATTTTATTTTGTCAACTTCCTATGATTATGTTTAGGGCATTCCAAAGGAAGAATTTGATGGCAGTTTGGGTGGTTTTGGGTATTTTGATCAGACTGTACCTCTTTGAGCAGGATCATTTTTGACCATTTTTTCTAGTTTTTTTTTTTGCCAACTCCTTATGATTATGTTTAGGGCATTATAATGGAAGCATTTGATGGCAGTTTAGGTGGTTTCTGGGTTTAGTGCATCAGACAAAATCTTTGAGGGCAATTTGACCATTTTTTAACCTTTTTTTTTCCTGCTTTTTTATGATTATGTTTAGGCATCAATGGAAGCATTTGTTTGGATAGTTTTTGGGTGGTATTTTGTATACTGGTACCTCTTTGAGGGTACTGATCATTTTGACCCTTTTTCCTTTATTTTGCCTACTTTATGATTATGTATCATTACAATGGAAGCATTTGGAGAAAATTTGGATGGTGGTATTTTGCATCAGACTGTACCTCTTTGGAGGGTACAGATCATTTTTAAGTTTTTTTTCCTTTTTTTTTTTTGCCAATTCCTTATGATTATGTTTAGGGCATTCTAAAGGAATCATTTGATGGCAGTTTGGGTGGTTTCTGGGTGGTATTTTGCATCTATACTGGTACCTCTTTGGAGGGTACGATCATTTTGACCTTTTTTCCGCTTTTTGCCAATTTCTTATGATTATGTTTAGGCATCTCAATGGAAGCATTTGAGGTTGAATAGTTTTAGGTGGTTTTTGCATCATCATATACCTCTTTACAGGGTACTAATCATTTTTGACAATTTTTTTTCAATTTTTTTTTTGTCAACTCCTTATGATTATATTTAGGGCATTATAATGGAAGCATTTGATGGGTTTGGGTGGTTTTGGGGTTTAGTGCATCTCAGACTCTATGTACCTCTTGAGGGTGACCATTTTGACCTTTTTTCTAGTTTTTTGCCAACTTTATCATTATGTTTAGAGCATTGCAAAAGAAGCATTTGGAGATTGTTTGGATGGATTCGGGTGGTATTTTGCAGACTCAGACTGTACCTCTTTGAGGGTACTGATCATTTTGACCTTTTTCCGCTTTATTTTGCCAACTTCTTATGATTATGTTTAGGGCATCCAAAGGAAGCATTTGACGCTTTGGATGGTTTGTGGCTATTTTGACCAGACTGTACCTCTTTGGAGGGTATGATAATTTTGACCTTTTTTTTTAGCATTCTACCAACCTTATGATTATGTTTAGGCATTGCAAAGGAAGCATTTATGAGCTTGATGGTTTCGGGTGATATTTTATATCAGATTTGTGTACCCCTTTGAGGGTACTGATCATTTTGACCTTTTTCCCAATTTATTTTGCCAACTTTTTTATGATTATGTTTAGGCATTCCAAAGGAAGCATTTGATGGCGCTTGTGGTTTTGAGGGTTTAGTGCATCAGACTGTGGTACCTCTTTGAGGGTACAGATCATTTTCGATCTTTTTTTCCAGTTTATTTTGCCAACTTCTTATGATTATGTATAGAGCATTGCAATGGAAGCATTTGGAGGAAGTTTGGGTGGTTTCTAGGGGGGTTTAGTGCATCTATACTCTGTGTACTTCTTTGGAGAGTATAGACCATTTTTGACCTTTTTTTAGCTTTTTTGGCCAACTTCTCATGATTATGTTTAGAGCATTGCAAAGGAAGCATTTGGAGATTGTTTGGATGGATTCTAGGTGGTATTTTGCATATGTACTGTGGTACCTCTTTGGAGGGTACGATCATTTTGACCTTTTTTCGCTTTATTTTGCCAACTTCTTATGATTATGTTTAGGGCATTCCAAAGGAAGCATTTTATGGCGCTTTGATGATTTGTGTATTTTGATTCAGATGTACCTCTTTGAGGCACATCATTTTGACCTCTTTAGCCATTTATTGCCAACCTCTTATGATTATGTTTAGCATTGCAAAGGAAGCAATGGTAGTTTTGATGGTTTTGGGTGGTATTTTGCATCTCAGACTCTATGTACCCCTTTGAGGGTACGATCATTTTTCACGCTTTTTCCATTTATTTTGCCAACTTCTATAATTATATTTGGCATTCCAAGCATTTAATGCTTGGGTGGTTTCTGGGAGTTTAGTGCATATGTACTGTATTCTTTGGAGGGTATAGATCATTTTTGAACTTTTTTTTCCAATTTTTTTTTCCAATTTCTTATGATTATGTTTAGGGCATCTCAATGGAAGCATTTGAGGCGCTTTGATAGTTTCGGGTGGTTTTGCATTTGTACTCTGTGTACCTCTTTGGAGGGTACAGATTATTTTTGACCTTTTTTTTACAATTTTTTTTGTCAATTTCTTATGAATATGTTTAGGGCATTCCAAAGGATATATTATAATCTATTATAAATTCATTTTTTAATCTAATAAATTTCTAAAGCGATATATATTATAAAAAATTTATTATATATAACTTATTTAAATCATTAAACTAATATCTAAAATTTAAAATATATACATGAATAATAGAAATTCATTGTTTTATCATTCGTAATAAAGACAAATAATAAGGCATTATCACTTTATGGAGGACTTTCTCAATATTTCGAGTAACCATAAAATGAAGTTTTGTAAAACTCGAATAGATTCATAAAAGCATCACAGAAATTTATATAATTGTTCAAATCAATGATTTCAATTTTAAAATCTATGACATGTTAAGCACAACTAAGCAACAATCTACCCTAATAAATAGAACTACTAATCAACATTTAGCTCACAATCAGAAATATAAAATATATATATAGTCGAACAAACCACACTACTTAATTAAATCATCATAGATATAACTACACCATCAATCAATATATTTAAAATATTAATCATAAAACAAACAACAGAGCCATTTCAAAAACCTAAGCATGGTACTCAAAGACTAATATTTGATCTTCAATCGTTGTTTGCTTTTATTTTGAAAGGTAATTTTTATGATCCATCTCATAGAATCAACCGAGTTATCAATCATCACTCTCAAATATAAATAGATCCATATCATATGTGAAAATATACAATCACTCTTATGGCAAGGAAATGCTCAATATTCAAGGAAAATATACAATGCGTAATCACTTTATGGCAAGGAAATCACTCTTTATTGCATTCTTTATCAATTCCACAAGCAAATCTATAAAGGAGGACAAAGACAAGAAGCTATGAGTGAAGGAAGAAGGTAAGAAAACACAAAATCATGAACAGGAATCAAACACTAAACTAACTTATTAAACTTGTTCTCCTCCATTCCCGCCATCTTCTTCTTCTCTGTGTGGCTTGCAGGAGAAGTCAAGGAACAAGTAGAGAGAGGATGAGTTCCCTCCCATTGATCTCTTCACACTACTTGAAGAAGAGCTCTGGATTTAGCTTTGGGAGCTTCACATCGAGTGAAGAAAATGATAGAGCTCAAATTTATAGCTTTATAATAAAAAAAATAGCTAACAATAATCATAATCCCTAATGGCAATCACTAATTTAATTTTGATTTGTTTTATGCATTTCTTAACATTTTAATTGAAGAGTATAGCCCCAAATATCAACCCGAGTAAGATATCAATGAAATAAAACTATGAGATGAGAGAAGAGAAGTTAAAAAAGCGAGTAAAATATCATCCTGTCCATGCACTTCAACAAAAAATAGTCTTCAAAGCCACCCAATGATGCATTAAACAAAATCCTATATCAAACAAAATAATATTATTCTCACTTTGATTTTAAGTCCCAAACAAAATGTAGCGTATAACTCACTCTAAATATATTCATTTTCTTTGGCCAATCGCTATTCTACCAATCCACTGGAGGTTTCGATTGCCGCTTCCATGTATTTGCACAAACATTCTCATCGACACTTTTTTGACCGGTATCCCACTCATTATGTCGATTGGCCATTTCCTGGATCACGAAAAGCTCGCCCAAAGATCTTCAACAAGTAATTTGATCTAAATAGCGAACAAAATCTCAATAAGTTGGACCAGAAAAAATAGTTAAGAAGAACCAAATTTGAAAATAGTTCACAAGAGAAGAATGCTCTTATGGGTTGGTTTGGGCAATGAGTCATAAAAATACCTCCGACTTAATATGCCCAAAGTGAAGGTTGATTATCTATAAGTAAAGAAGATTAACTCACCACACCGACGATATGTCGATGAACATTTTGCTTTCCATCTTTAGGTCGTACCTGGCATAACTCTGCAGGAAAAGAAGAGAACGATTACACATTACATCTTTCATCTAAACAAACAAGAACTGAATCATAATAATGAACATTCCTGTGGGGTAACATACCCAATGCAAGCATGAAATGTATAAATATGGGATATACAAAGACCGCGAGCGAAAATTTCTCGCCGCAAGAAGGCTCATCAATGCATCTCGAGAGATATTGATCCATCGAACTCATCGACCCTCGTAATAATGATATTCCCTGAATCTCAGATCACCCCGTAAGTAATAAATATTTTAAAGTGATCTCAACTAACGAATAGGTTATTTTACATGAAGGACTGATTGAGGCTTACTTGTCCTCAACCGGAGCACGATGTGTCAATAAGATCAAGCATCGCTAGCAAAATAGCTCGGATGAGAACTCAATAACATGAAGTCCATGCAACGAAATTATCGATGATGAAAGCTAGTGATGAAGAGCTACATTCACTATGAATAAATGATCGGTCTAGAGATGATGCATACCGATGATGCTCCACCATGACGATGCGTGGGTCATCAACCTTTATTGGCTCATCTTTAACCTATAAAAAAATTTAGTGATGACAGCTAGATTAACTATGAATAAAGGATTGATCTACCGAGATGATTCATACCCGATGATGCTCTCCACCACAACAATAAGTATGGGTCATCGACCTTTATTGGCTCATCTGGTAACCTATAAAAAAATTTAGTGAAAACTATTTCTATTATCTCAAATTTAAAAGAAAGTAACTTAATACCTCTCGCCGCTCAGCTTGAGTGGAGCCACCACATCATTTATTCTTGCTCGAGACTTCAAGTGTGTGAAAGGGGAAGTAGCTTTTCCTCTTTCTTATCTACCGCTTTAACACCACGCCAATCGCCAATTGTTTGAGCATCATCATGTGTAGTGGTGACCTCCACAAGAACTTCTCCTACTCAATTCCACGGGCTTCCCTTGAAGTATCCAACTCGCAATGGAAGCTCTGGTAGCCTCCATAAGAGCTTCCTCGTACCCCCTGGGGTCGCACACGTGGTAGCCTCCTGTACCTCCACGTGGGAAGCTCCCTGTGTAGCCTCCTCAAGAGTTTCCTGGTGACCCCGAGAGGAACCTCCCCATTTGGGGTGGGACCCCATGCTAGAACATCCTCGAGCAAAGAACCCGCAAATCAAGCCCATCCATCCTCTCGCCATTATTATATGGAAAGACGATCTGCTCTCTCAGTCCTTTAAACGCAAATATCCTCTCCACAAAGTCTCTGTAGTAGTAGAGGGCGAAACACCGATGGGGGGAGAATATCAAGGAGAGACATAAGGAGAGTCAATACAGAATTGGACTTAAAATGGGACTACTATCTGCCCACATGTGTAGATTATCAAGGGGGACACCGACCGAAGGAGCCGCTTCTTCCAATAAGTCCTCGAATGAAAGGCACGTGGTAGGATAAAAATTTTGAAGACATACAACATAAATAAATACATTCTTATATGAACTAAGTGATATTATTATATGTCACCCGCCCTCCCAAACCAGTGAAAGTATTTTTGGAAACTCTATTTTAGCCCATCACAAAGATATGCGGGGTTGTGATGACGCTTATGATGCTTATGCTCACCACCATATCTACAATGAATATTTTAACAGTAAACTTCAAGACATTATATTACATAGTAATGGAGATATAAAATATACCATCAGAAGAGTGACAAAGCCACTCATGTAACCAGCTGCCCTCTGGGTCTGAATCTTTGATGCAATAACATCAAATTGGGAAACTAGAAAGTCCCAAATGGCATCTGCCCAGTTGTACTCAGCAAATCTATCTATATCATCTAAAAGCAATCAAGATGCCACCTGTAATTGTGATATACAAAAATAGATTTGACGTAAGAAAATGTATATACAACCGCACAAATCGGCCGCAGTAACGAGCCATCTAAATTCTCGATTCTTGTAGTCAGAAAACAAAATGACAAATGGGATTTCTACCATACAACCTTCTCCCTCTGTTTGGCATCCCTATCATCAATGCAACTTCATCGTGGGGTGAAAGGAATGTAATCGCCCACCAAAGAAGAAAGCTTACTTTTCTATGTCCCAAAGAAATAGATCTAATGGCAACCCAGTCTTGCTTAATGTGGAGTCTAATGAATTGAAGGAGATGAAGCCTCTTTAAAATGTCTTTCATCAAGAAAAGCATCTGTATTATCAACACATTTCATCCGTGGTAGTCACCTCAAGTTATCCTTTTCGCATACATAAACTTCAAAAAGAAAAGGTAGTCAAAATGGTCAGATCTCCAAAGAGATACGAGGAGATGCAAAATACCACCCAAAAACCACCCAAACTGCTATCAAATTCTTCCATTGCAATGCCCTATACATAATCATAAGAAGTTGGCAAAATAAACTTAAAAAAACTATCAAAATGATCTGCATCTCCAAAGAGGTAAGTGAGTACGATGCAAAATACCACCCTAAGTCATCCAAACCGCCATCAAATGCTTCCATTGAATGCCCTAAACATAATCATAAGCAAAAAATAAACAAAAAAAAGGTCAAAATGATCTTACCCTCCAAAGAGGTACACAGAGTGATGCAAAATACCACCCGAATCCATCCAAAATCTCCAAATGCTTCCTTTGAATGCCCTAAACATAATCATAAGAAGTTGGCAAAATAAACTGGAAAAAGGTCAAAATGGTCTCACTCTCAAAGAGGTACACAAAGTACGATACAAAATACCACCCAAAATCACCCAAACTGCCATCAAATGCTTCCTTTAGAATGCCCTAAACATAATCATAAGAAGTTGGCAAAATAAACTGAAAAAAATTGTCAAAAATGGTCTATACCCTCCAAAGAGGTACACAGAGTATAGATGCAAAATATCAACCCAAAATCACCCAAACTGCCATCAAATGCTTCCTTTGGAATGCCCTAAACATAATCATAAGAAGTTGGCAAAATAAACTAAAAAAAAACTATCAAAAATGGTATGTACCTTCCAAAGAGGTACACAGAGTACAGATGTAAAATATCACCCAGAATCCATCCAAACTGTCATCAAATGCTTCCTTTGCAATGCCCTAAACATAATCATAAGAAGTTGGCAAAATAAACTGGAAAAAAAGGTCAAAAATGGTCTGTACCCTCCAAAGAGGTACACAAAGTACAGATACAAAATACCCACCCAAAATCACCCAAACTGCCATCAAATGCTTCCTTTGGAATGCCCTAAACATAATCATAAGAAGTTGGCAAAATAAACTGGAAAAAAGGTCAAAAATGATCTGTACCCTCCAAAGAGGTACACAGAGTACAGATGGAAAATAGTCCCCACAAACTATCCAAACTGCCATAAAATGCTTACATTGCAATGCCCTATACATAATCATAAGAAGTTGGCAAAATAAACTAAAAAGGTCAAAATGATATGTACCCTCCAAAGAGGTACGAGTACGTGATGCAAAATACCACCAAACCATCCAAATTGCCATCAAATGCTTCCATTGAGATGCCTAAACATAATCATAAGGTTGCAAAATAAATTGAAAAAAGGTCAAAAATGTTTGTACCCTCCAAAGAGGTACACAGTAATGTAAAATACCCACCCAAAACCACCAAACCTCCAAATGCTTCATTATAATGCCCTAAACATAATCATAAGAAATTGGCAAAAAAAAAAAAAACTATCAAAATGATATACTCCAAAGAGGTACATAGAGTATATGCAAAATACCACCCAAACCATCAAACTTCTTCCAAATGCTTATATTGTAATGCTAAACATAATCATAAGAAGTTGGCAAAATAAACAAAAAGGTCAAAATGATATGTACCTCCAAAGAGGTACAGAGTGATGCAAAATACCACCGAAACCATCCAAACCGCCATCAAATGCTTCCATAATGCCCTAAACATAATCATAAAGAAAAAAAAACGGAAAAAAGGTCAAAATGATCTGTTCCTCCAAAGAGGTACATAGATATACAAAAATACCACCAAAACCACCCAAACTTCCTCAAATGCTTCCATTGCAATGCCCTATACATAATCATAAGAAGTTGGCAAAATAAATGAAAAATGGTCAAAATGATTTGTTCTCCAAAGAGGTACAGTGATGCAAAATACCACCCAGAATCCATCCAAATAATCTCCAAATGCTTCCTTTGCAATGCCCTAAACATAATCATAAGAAGTTGGCAAAAAAAATTAGAAAAAAAAGGTCAAAAATGGTCTGTACCCTCCAAAGAGGTACACAGAGTACAGATGCACTAAACCCAAAACCACCCAAACCATCAAATGCTTCCTTTAATGCTAAACATAATCATAAGAAGTTGGCAAAAAATAAATGGAAAAACTCAAAATGATCTCAGATTCTCCAAAGAGGTACAGAGTACGATGCAAAATACCACCCAAACCAATCCCCTTTCTCAAATGCTTCCATTGTAATGCCCTAAACATAATCATAAGAAGTTGGCAAAATAAACTGGAAAAAGGTCAAAATGATCCAGACCTCTCCAAAGAGTATGTGATGCACTAAACCACCTAACCATCCAAACTACCATCAAATGCTTCCTTTGCAATGCTCTAAACATAATCATAAGAGTTGGCAATAAAGGAAAAAAATCAAAATGGTCTCAATTCTCCAAAGAGGTACATGTGAGTACGATGCAAAATACCCAAAACCACCAAACTGCCTCCAAATGCTTCCATTATAATGCCCTAAATATAATCATAAGAAATTGGCAAAAAAAACTAGAAAAAACTATCAAAAATGATCTGTGCCCTCCAAAGAGGTACACAGAGTACATATGCAAAATACCACCCAAACTTCCTCCAAATGCTTCCATTGCAATGCCCTATACATAATCATAAGAAGTTGACAAAATAAACTAGAAAAAAGGTCAAAGTCAAAATGATCTGACCTCCAAAGAGGTACAGTACGATGCAAAATACCACCCAAAACCACCCAAATCGCCATCAAATGCTTCCTTTGAATGCCCTAAACATAATCATAAGAAGTTAACAAAATAAAATGGAAAAAAATCAAAATACCAGACTCCAAAGAGGTACACAAAGTACGATGCAAAATACCCACCTAAAACCACCAAACCGCCCAAATGCTTCCATTATAATGCCCTAAACATAATCATAAGAAATTGGCAAAAAAAAATTGGAAAAAAAGGTCAAAAATGATCTGTACCCTCCAAAGAGGTACACAGAGTACAGATATAAAATACCAAAACCACCAAACTTCCTCCAAATGCTTCCATTGCAATGCCCTATACATAATCATAAGAAGTTGGCAAAATAAACTGCAAAAAAAAGGTCAAAATGATCTCATTCTCCAAAGAGGTACACGAGTACGATAAAATACCACCCAAACCACCCAAACTTCCATCAAATGCTTCCTTATAATGCCCTAAACATAATAATAAGAAATTGGCAAAAAAAAAAAAAAAGGTCAAAAATGATCTATACCCTCCAAAGAGGTACACAGAGTACAGATGCAAAATACCACCCAGAATTTATCCAAACTTCCTCCAAATGCTTCCATTGCAATGCCCTATACATAATCATAAGATGTTGACAAAATAAACTGGAAAAAAGGTCAAAAATGATCTGTACCCTCCAAAGAGGTACACAGAGTACAGATGCAAAATACCACCCAAAACCATCCAAACTGCCATCAAATTGTTTGCATTTGAATATAATGAACATAATCTCAAAGGAAACTAAAGAGCTCTAAAGTTATAAAATGTACCCTCAGAGAGGTACAGAGTACAGATATAAAATAACATATAAAAAATAGCCAATCATTCACAGACAAGAGAAGAGTAAACCCTAAATTCATTCAAGTTGGAATGCATGTGTAAATACCTCATGTAAACAATACCTCAATTTATGATTCTATCATAGCACGTCGACGCGCCGATCGAGAGCGAGCTAAGCGAAAAAATTTCCGAAAGAAAGCCCTAAAGTGCTTTGAGAGAATGTCGTTAATGTTTCTCGCTCTTCTTCTGCTTTTAACGATCAGTTCGGGAAATGTCTTTACGCCATCCGATTATCAAGCTTATGTAATTGCCGGGAAATGTCTTTACAGATCGTATTCTGCTCGAATCACTAAATGGGAAAAAATGACACGCAGTCTCATCGAGTCTCTCTCTCTCTCTCTCTCTCCATCTGTTTTAAATTCACAAAAAAAAATATATATATATTTATTTAAATTTATTTAGTTATTTATATATTTAAATTATATAAATAATTTTAAGTTATATAAATAATTTAAAAATATTTTTAATATATTTTTATATTTTTTATTTTTTTGTTATTATTATTATTATAGACTTATATAAAAATAAATAAATAAATTATATATATATATATATATATATAT